>CP053466.1:9850007-10085645 GCA_022644695.1 Cenchrus purpureus | reverse complement strand
GAGAAGAATGAGGCCGCCGACATCGCCCGCTGCCGAACCGCCTGTATGCGCGTTCATGAAGCTCCGAGATGTTGGCCAAGCGTTCAAGATCGGGCGCTCGACCATAACAAGGATGGCGTCAAGGGTCTCGCCTTGATTCACGTGTTGGTGAAAAGCTTGAGAAGCTCCGTGGTGGTCGGTCTCTTCTCGGCGGCAGCGGCTCGACGGGCGATGACGGCTTCGACGCGGGACTCGGCGCGACCGACTAATTGATCCACTCTTGTACCATTAATAATGTGTTTGTGATTATTGTGTGTTCGTCGGTTTGTTCGAGTTGTTGGACTTAGTTTGTCGATCATGAACCGATTAGTTTGTTTGTCGATCATGAACGGTTAGTTTGGTTGTTAGATTTTGTATATATGTCGAACTCGATCTAAGAGATGGGGGCGGATCCATCCACGCCGCCTACTGATGTCTGCTCCTCCCGTGATGAACTTCGATCGTGGAGACAATGGATACTCATCGCCGATGGTTAGAAAAATCGCGTCGCCTCGTTGGCAGGTAGGTCCAGGTGGTTATCTTCTTTATATAGGTCACGACAACGTGCGTGGGCCCGACACTATTTTTAGAACTGAAACTCGCATCCATCAAATATTAGAGCGGTAAAACAGCGCCTAAAATTCATTAAAAATAACATCAATTTATATTTGGACATTTAGTATTTTAATAAAATATCATGATCACACTTGTATACCTAACATTCTTATAATTCGAATATACATCTCATGATTGTGATATAATAATTCTAATAACATCTTAATTTGCTCCAAAAATTCTACAAATTTACGTGGAAACATAATTTTGGTACCTAAACGTATCATAAAAAATTCAAATGATTTTGATAAAGGAAGAATATACTTGTGTACAAATGGCTACATCTCTCACATAGTTTCCTAGAATGTTGCTTGAACATTGAAGTTTTCCACACTTTGCAACATGTTCGATCTCGTACGCATTTGAAATTTTAACATAAGCATGTGTTCACCTTAAGATCACGAAATGCAAAGTTTCATTACTAATGGTTGTGGAAAACAAATATTATTTCTATGTTGTACTTACAAAGAACAAGATAAAGACATATAAACATTATTCACGAAACGAAATATACACTAAATAATGAAATTAATGAAAAGATGGGGATTTTAGAAAAAAACTAGGGAAAAAATCATCAAATTTGGACTAAGCACGACGGAGAAATACATGTTACAAAATTTGACTGCAGATTAAAAGGAGAAATGAGAACTGTTTCTTCGTTCCAATAGAATCGAGCCCCACTCCTATTAGAGCGCGGATGGTTAATCCTCGTCTCATTTTCCCACACAAAGCATTTCTTCATTCCAATAGAACAGAGGAGGAAGCCTGACCGCAACCTTGGATTTGACTCAGAAATGTGAGAAATCAAATCTTGTCGATCAATAACCGATTGGACGATACTTTACACGATAGAAGAAAACATTACATTCGTAACGAAGCCTACATTCATCACTACAGAAATACATGCAAAACCCCCTCGGCTCGTCTGTGAATGCTTTACTGCGCAATGTTGAATGTTGCCTCGCGCGCGCCGTTGGCAGTCGTCGGCGTGAGGCCACGCAGGCGAGGCGACACTCCTAATTTGCCAAGCCAGATTGACCTCACGATGCCGGAAATCTAGGGATTGCACATTGCTGATCAAACGCAGACGCCATTGCCCTTGCTCCTCACCCTCAACCGGTGGCGTCGGCGTCCCGCTATTGGCTGCAGCAGGAAGGCGGCGGCCACATAGGCCGCCCCTCTGTGCCCGTCTTTGGCAGCGCGGTGGAGCTCGTCGAGGGGATGCTGAGGGTTGCGGTTCCTACCGAAGATGTCGTCCATCCCGGTGAGGAAGCAGGCCACCGGGTTGCCGGCTGCAGCTAGGCTACGAAGGAAGACGTCGTAGCCGACGGGGTCGTTGATACGCATCGCCGGCGGAACCCGATCGGTGCCGGGCGCCTACACGTCTCTGTCAGCCGAGGCGGAGCATGTCCTGCGGTTGCCCGTAGGCTGCAGAGGTCCTTCATAGGGCTGATTCGATGTCGCACCGACTCGGCCAACGATGATCGCCAAGACTTCCGCGGAGTTCGCGGCGACGCGGGTGGTCCCTCGATGCCATGAGTGCGGCGGAGGGGCACGACGAGGAGTGTAGGCAGTTGTGGTTTTCTCGCGGGTAGATGAAGGGGTTGGGGCAACGGTTATTTATTTTGGAGAGAAGATACAGTAGACGCGTCTTAGTCATCTTAGACAGTATCTTAGGCATCTTAGGCAGTATCTTAGGCAGAATATATAGGCATCATATATTACAAAAAGGAGATTCAAATTCCACCAATACACATCCTATATATATTACAAAAAGGATTCCATTTCTAGCAATAGACATCCGCATTTTACAAAAGGATCGGATTCGAAATCAATCTTGCTTCTTTTTCTTCTTTGATTTTTGTATATGGATCTTTTCACGATGGTCGCTTCGCAAGTATGGTGTTTTGTCAGCTCCCAAGACTTGGGGCATGTACGAAGTGTGAAAGGATCGACTTTCGTCAAACTGGTTTGTCGTATGGACATCCCTGGGCCCACTACTCAGGTGGGTACCAGGACCGACTACTCGGTGGGCCCCTGGGACTACTGACTTGTGCTACCACGACACCTGTGGCGTGGAGCGCAAGGATTACAGAGGGGTAGTACTCGGTTAGGTAGCTACACATGTCCGGATCCATGTAAAGTACTCCTAATCGTGCACGACTAGTACTCTCCCCTCAAACCGACTTGTAACCCTGCCTCCCGGAGTATATAAGGTGAGGCAGGGACCCCCCTCTCATCATCCGCATCATCTTGTAATCACACCCAATCAATCCAGTATTACGCACCTAACTGTCTAAATTGTGTGCCACGTGTCTCTCCTTGATTACCGATCTCGGCGAGGCCATTCATCTACCTCGGGTACTCCTTGGTAGGTTCAGGTCTAAAACACCGGCATGGCGCCAGTAGAAGCTCGCCGACGATCTCATGGCGAACTCGACGGCTTCCATCATCATCAAGCCAACCGCCGCTCTCAATCGCGGCGACACCTTCGTCTTCGTCCTCGGTTCCGGTGCACCGCACTGGTCGGGTCGTTCCAGCGCTACCTCACCATGACCCCAACCCGAGACCGGGCTCGTGACGCCTCAAGTCACCACGGGCACACTCCGAAAAATTCGGCGAAATTCCGCCTTCCAAAAGTCGCCGACAGTCGGATCCGCCTCCAACTCGAACTCGACGTCACCCTAGGTCATCGCATGCGAGCCGGCTCCCGAGCCATCGTGTGAGACGTTCCCACTGCACGAGCACTTCCCATATGGTCTCGCAACTCTAGCGGGCCCATGCGGGCTCTCGGCCGCGTCGGGCCGCAAGGAGATCGCCGAGTACTCTGACTCCAACACCGTCCCCGACACAACTCGGACTCTCCTACGAGTTCGACTGTCTTGATCCGATCGAGTCCGAGTCCGAGCTCAATCCCATCGAGGAACCGTTATCGGTCCCGCCGGCTTGGTCATCACGTCTACTCCGCCGGCGTGATTTGTCTCTTCGCCCGACCGCAAGCCCGCACTGATCAACGACAACTCACGCCGTGTCGCCTACCTCGAGACACTCCTTCCGTGAGGGACGTGAACCCGATCGAGGGAGAACACACGCCAACCGAGGTGGCGACTACCGACCGCCTCGCTCTCCCGTGAAGTCTTCATGACGGCCGGGAACTGAACCTCGGGAAGCCGGCCCGGTTACCTCGAGGACATCTCAGCTGACGAGGAATCAGCCAACACACCCCCAGACGAATCTACGGAGGCCAAGAATGCCCGGCGAGCGGAAGAAGAGATCGGCGCGGTGCGGCTCCGAGAAGCTTTTCCCATCCGGAACCTCACGGAGGCTCTGGATCAAGTCGAAAACCGGGTACACACCACCCCTGAGCAATACCTCATGTCTATCACTACGATAGCACGAACAGCTCAAGGGCACCGCGCAGGCGAACTCATCGCCAAGCTTGCTGAAGACACCTACTTCATGCGGGTCGACAACAGTCGCCCCCTCCCTGAAACCACGAAGCCACTAGTCGCAGCCGGCAGACATCGGACGAACGTTCGCGGTGAACACCACCAAATCCCAACCGCTCTAGGGCCTCGGTTGGAGGACCCTCAGGCGGAACACAAGCGTGGCCGTGGCGGCGCCATGGCGCCGGAGGTAGTCGCGGCGACGGCGGTGGCAGCAGCGGCGGAAGTTCATCTCACGGCGCCGGCAGAAGAGCTGGTGGCAGCGGCGATCGCGGAGGCCAAGGCCACGCGAACAGCCACGCCACTGGCAATGCACGTGGCGGCTACGATGCCCGCCACAGGATCGACGAGATCCGCCGCAAGAAGGCTACTGAAGCAAGCGACAGCGATGGTTTCCCCGCCTACTCTGCAAGACTTCGCAACCTGCTTCTTCCTGAGAAATTCAAACCTCTCGGGATCTCCAAATACGACGTGAAGCAAGACCCAGTCCGGTGGCTCAGGTGCTATGCTTTGGCCATTGAAAATGCTGGTGGCAACAACGATGCCAAGTGCCTCTTCTTCCCCTTCTGCCTGGATCAAGATCCACTCACATGGCTCGAGTCACTTGAAAAGAACTCAATCGACGAGTGGGACCAGCTGAAGGCCCAGTTCCAACCGGCGCCATGGGCGCCATGGGGCGCTCGGGTACCCGCATGGACCTGGCTATGGTCAAGCAAGAACAAGGCGAGATGCTATGCCAGTACATGCGGCGCTTTTTTGACAAGCGCGCGACCGTAGTCGACGTCACCGACAAAGAAGTCATCGACCTCTTCCAAGACGGGCTTCGCACCTTGAAGACTTGATCGCGCCGCCCGAGCTCCATCACCAAGCTCAAGGACATGATCACATCATGGGCCGACGAAGAGGACAAGGCGAACGCCAAGTACGACTCCATTCGCGGCAAGAGCAAAAACAACACGGGCGGCAACAACAACAATAACAAGGATCAAGGGGTCAATAACAACAACTACTGAGCTCCAACATAGCGCAAGCCGACAACACCGATCGTGGCTATACAGTACCTGCGAAGACAACTCGAAAAAGACCTCGGGCGGCTTCAGAGACTTGCTCAAAGAGAAGTGCCCGTGGCATCTGGATGGCAATCATACAACCGACCAGTGCTACCAACTCCGGCGAGCACTAAAAGATACTCCAGACCCACGGCCTCCTCACGACAAGAAGGGCAAAAAGAAAGTCGACGAAGGCAACGGCGACTTCCAGGAGCCCGACAAGATGGTGAATGTCCTCTTTGGCGGACTACCCACCAGACGGTCTCAAAAGGCCACCCGACGGGAAGTCTTGAACATTGAACCAGCGGTGCCGACACCTCTAAGGTGGTCGGAGGTACCCATCACCTTCTCCCGCGCAGACCAATGGACAAGCTTCTCCGAGCCAGGACGTTTCCCACTCGTCCTGAAACCTGTAGTCGCGGGCTCCAGACTCAACAAGGTACTCATCGACGGCGGAAGCGGGCTCAACGTCCTCTTCACCAAGACCTTGAAGAAAATGAAGCTCGACATCACCGACATGCTCACCAAGAGCACATCGCCCTTTTACGGCATTGTCCCCGGTAACGCGGCTATTCCACTAGGCTCAGTGGTCCTGCCAGTTACCTTCGGGGAAACAAGGGAGAACTACCGCACCGAGTACATCAAGTTCGAGGTTGCGGATTTCGAAACTTCCTACCATGCCATTCTCGGCGGACCAGCTATCGCCAAGTTCATGGCGGTACCCCACTACACCTACTTGGTACTCAAAATGCCAAGTCCTGTCGGAGTACTCACGCTGCAAGGGGACTTGAAGATCTCTTTCAACTGCGACACCGAGGCCGTGGAACTCGCAGCAGCCAACCAAGTACCCAACGCAATGATGGAGATCTTTGCTGCATCCAAGAGGCTCGCCCCAACCGAACTCGAGATACCTGAGAAGACCGACACAACGAACAAGCCTCAGCCATCAGAGGAAGTACAAGTGAAGGCCATCGACCTCGGGACGGGTGACAGCAGCAAGACTACCATGATCGGGCGGGTCTCGACCAAATAGGAAAACGCTCGTCAGCTTCCTCCGGGCTAACCGAGACATTTTTGCATGGAAACCAGCGGACATGCCAGGGGTGCCCAGGAGGCTAATCGAGCACTCACTCAACGTCGATCCTAAAGCTACCCCCAAGCGACAACACCTCCGCCGTTTCGCTGACGACCGACGGGACGCCATCAAGAAGGAACTCGCCAAACTACTCGCAGCCGGCTTCATCCGTGAAGTCTTCCATCCTGAGTGGCTCGCCAACCCCGTCCTTGTTCGCAAGAAGAACACGAACGAGTGGAGGATGTGCGTCGACTACACTGACCTGAACAAGCACTACCCCAAGGACCCCTTCGGGTTGCCGCGGATTGATCAAGTCATTGACTCCACGGCGGGCTGCGACCTGCTCTGCTTCCTCGACTGCTACTCCGGCTACCATCAGATTGCTATCAAGGAAGAAGACTAGGAGAAGACCACGTTCATCATCCCGTTCGGCGCCTACTGCTACACGACAATGTCGTTCGGGTTGAAGAACACCGGCGCCACCTACCAGCGAGCTATCCAGGCCTGCTTCAAGAAGCAGCTCAACAAGAACGTCGAAGCCTATGTGGATGACATGGTTGCCAAGACCCGAAACTCCGACACGCTCATCGCCGATCTTGAAGAGACTTTCGCATCCCTGCGAGAGTACCAGTGGAAGCTCAACCCCAACAAGTGCGTCTTTGGCGTACCTTCAGGGAAACTACTCGGCTTCATCATCAGCCATCGCGGCATCGAAGCCAACCCCGAGAAGATCTCCGCCATCACCAACATGAAAGCTCCCACCTGCATCAAGCATGTACAAAAGCTGACCGGGTGCATGGCGGCCCTGAACAGATTCATCTCGAAGCTTGGAGAATGGGGACTACCTTTCTTCAAACTACTCAAGCACCAAGAGAAGTTCGTGTGGACCAGGTGATCAAGCCACTGGCACAACTCAAAGACTTCTGTCAAAAGCCACCGGTCCTCACGGCTCCTCGCAAAAGGAGCAGCATGCTTCACCTTCTGCGACTACTCATGTGGTCAGTACTGCCATCGTTGTCGAGCGGCAGGAAGACGGCCACGCCTACCCAGTCCAGTGCCCAGTCTACTTCGTCAGCGAGGTTCTCTTAGAGTCAAAGACACGGTACCAGCCGGTCCAGAAGCTACTCTACGCAGTGCTCATCACCTCGTGGAAGCTACGACACTACTTCCAGGAGTACTCGATTGTCGTCATCACCGACTACCCGCTCGGTGACATACTCCGCAATCAGGACGCTACTAGAAGAATCTCCAAGTGGGCAGTCAAACTCGGCGCCCTCAACATCGACTTCAAGCCACGCACCGCCATCAAGTCTCAAGCACTAGTCGACTTCATGGCAGAGTGGCGGGAGAATCAGCTACCAACTCCAACCGAGCGGCCAGAGCACTGGGTGTTGTACTTTGATGGTTCACTCAAGCTCGAGGGCGCAGGTGCAAGGGTACTCCTGATCTCTCCAAAGGGCGAGCAACTCAAGTACGTCCTGCAGATCTACTGGAAGGTCTCAAACAACGAAGCCAAGTACGAAGCCTTACTGCACGGGCTTTGCCTCGCAATCTCATTGGGCATCAAGCGGCTACTAGTCTACGGCGACTCCGCAGTGGTCATCAACCAAGTCAACAAGTCTTGGGATCGCAACAAGGAGAACATGGACGCCTACTGTCTGGAAGTCCGCAAACTCGAGAACAAGTTCTACGGTCTCGAGTTCCATCACGTCGTCCGCGACAACAACGTTGCAGCAGACGTCCTGTCGAAGCTTGGTTCTACTCGTGCACAAGTACCCGTCGGAGTCTTCGTCCACGAGCTTCACGCGCCATCCATCCCGGAGCTGGCGCCCACGACCACTGACCCAGCTCCACCACAACCCGGTCAGGAGGTCATGATGATCGACGTTGACAGGCGACAACCCTTCATCGACTACATCCGCGAGCAGAAGGTCCCCTCCAACAAGAATGTGGCCGAACAACTCGTCCGCCGAGCCAAGACCTACGTACTAGTCGGGAGACAAGCTCTACGTGGTGCTACTCGAGTACTCATGAAGTGCATACCCCGGGATGAAGGCAAGGACATCTTGGAGGAGATCCACAAAGGCGTCTGCGGCAACCACGCGTCCTCTCGCACGCTGGTGAGCAAAGCTTTCCGACGAGCTTTCTCGGCTACAGCTGGCCGACGCTAAAGAACTCGTCAGAAAGTGCCAAGGATGTCAATTCTTCGCCAAGCAGCAACACGTCCCGGCCTACAAGCTAGTCACCATACCACCAACGGCCCTTTGCGGGGCTCGACATGATTGGGCCTCGCCAACGCGCCGGAGAGGATTCAGAGTCTTGGTGGCCATCGACAAGTTCACCAAGTGGATCGAGTCAAGTCCACACCGCCCAAAGGCCGACAGCAGTACTCGACTTCTTGGATGAGCTCGTGCATCGCTACTACGCACCATCGCATCATCGAGACACTGGGATCCAACTTCAACAATCACCGCCTGGGGAGTACTATGAGAACAGCGGGATCGGCGTCCGATGCGTCTCGCCGCCCACCCCGCGCCAACGGACAAGTCGAGCGCCAGCGGGATGGTACTCGGCGCCCTCAAGAAGTGATTGCACGATGCGGCTAACACCAAAGGAGGCAAGTGGATCAAGGAACTACCAATGCACTGGGGCTTCAGTACTCAACCTACCCAAGCAGGCAGGCTCGCCTACTTCCGGTCTCACGGCTCGAAGCTATCCTACCCGCCGACGGCGTGATGTGGGAATCCCGACGGTGAGAGCAATATGACGAAGGCATCTCAGAAGATAGCAGATGGGTTGATATCGACAGCCTCGAAGAAGCCCGCTGCGCCGCCCTCGTCCAATCAGCAAAGTACCTCGAGGGTATCCGACGCTACCATGATCGCAACGTCAAGGAACGCTCCTTCAACGTCGACGACCTAGTCCTCCGTCGCATCCAGAACACGGAAGGACTACACAAGCTCAGCTCGCCATGGGAAGGTCCCTTCTCGCCTAAGGTGACGGACCAGCTCCTATCGCCTCCAAACACTTGAAGGCGACGACATCAACAACTCGTGGAACGTCGACCAGCTGTGTCGCTTCTACGCGTAGTCGCTCGACTACTCACCTACGAGTCCAAGTCTATACGGCTACTCACAGACTCTTCGCTGTAAGCGGCCTCTCGGTCCTAGCACTAGTCTCCGGACTACTCTTCTCCAAGATCCAGCGTCAACGGCTACTAACGGATCTTGGGCTGCTCAGAGCACTGAGGACTCTAGCGGCGGTCTATACGACCATGTACTACTGATCCAGCCTATACGGCTACTAACGGATCTCCAGCTGTGAGCAGCTCAAGGGCCCTAGCACCACTTAGCCGTAGGCGGCCTACGGGTCCTGGCGACTACACTTGTAAATGGCCCTGGCCATCCAGATGGACTTATTCATCAGTAATAAAGCTTGATTTTTATTCAACTTATTTACTGTGCCTTCCAATCAGGCATCTCTTACTGAGTACTACTACTCACGAGTTCTCCACGGTTTGGTACTCCGCACACTTCGCTGCAAGTGACGGCTACGAGTACTCATTTCACAAGCATATCGTGGACAACTTTCATTAATAATTCAAACAAGTTACTAACAACTCTGTTTGTCTTCCATCAACTACCATAAGCTACTTCTATAGGTACTCCTACTGAAGGTTGAGCTTCTCCGCCACTTGCTTTCGAATGGGCGCCATCTCCTCGGGAGGGTCTTGTCGATCGTCAAGACAGTTGTCGCAAGTCCACCACGCCCACTGGAGCCTTGGGGAAATACGACTTCATGAATGCCAAGACTTGGTTCGGAATCGACTTCGCCAAGTGCTTGACATACGCCGACGCCCGGGCTTTTCACGGTCCACCTGGAGCAATCTTGACCCTTGTGTGTGGCACTAGCAGCCTTGCAATGGGCAACGCGGCTTCTTCAAGCTCCTTCAGCTGGCCTCGAAGCTTCTCGCAATCTTCATTGAGCTCGCAGAGATTTATAGCAATTGACAAGGTCACGCGAGGCTTCACGAAGCTCCATGTGATAGATGCACTCATGACTGCTTTTTGAACTCGTACTCAAGTACCTCTCCGCATCGGCCTCCCAGACAGTGTTCTTGAGGTCCGTCTCCGACGCCTTCAGCTGGTCGACCCTTGCCTCAAGCTCTGCAGACAACTCAACTCAATGTTAGAGTACTCCAAGGTACCCCGATAAGTACTCAAAGGCTTTGGCGGAAAATGTACCTTTATACTTCTGGCGTAGCGACTTGTTCTTCCGATTATGATACTGGGCGAAGGCGCCGTCGAGCTTGGATTGGAGCAGAGCTGAATGTTTCTTCGACTTGTCGAGCTCTTTCTCCAATGCCTCTGTGAGTATCTTGTGTCACCGCACTGCGCAGATCAGATCGGCGGGACCATTCAACGACATCCTGCACAAAGACAGAACAGTCAATAGGTACTCAGTAATTCGAAACTTAAGGCTACTCAGGGTACTCGCAATGTACCTTGATCCACTGCTCCATACGGCGCCATGCCTCCATGCTACGAGCGACAACGACCGGGTCAAAGAGGTCATCGTCCAGCAGCTCCAGACCCCCACGGCTTGTTGAAGTCGCCTCTGACATGGGCGCCGAACGGATCATCACGGCTTCTTCAATCATGGGCTCACGGACGACTACGTCCGTACTTTCCCCGGGGAGCGGATCGACCTGCCTCCGCCTCGGCTCCTACCGGGTTCCTGCCCGGGGCGCGCCTCCGCCTCGCGCAAGAACTGGATCCATGGGTTGTGTCTCCGCGGCGACCACCTCCATAGCCACGGCCTCAGGGATCGCGGCTCCCTCAGCTTGTGCTCCTGCAAAGTTGAGTTCACGAAGTCAACCTCAACGACTACGACTAATGTGCGTGACGACTACCAATGGTGCAAGAACACTTACCTTCGACTAAAATCGCCTCTTGGAGTGTGGGCTCCACAACACCTTCAGCTTGTTGCGGTGGCGTGGGTTCCCGCACCTCTGCTGAGCGGTCTTCTCCATCGCCAGGTTTGGTCTCCCACCATCCCACGACAAGTCCGTGGATTTCCTGCATCACGAAGAACTCAGTCAGCGACACATGTTTCATAGCTACATCTCTGCCTGAGCAATTGAGAAGACTTACAAGGTTGACTGCACCAGGTCATGCTCGGCGCCTGCACGTCGGCAATGTCAACTATGCCAGCCTCCGTGGCCGCTTCGTCTTCCGCTTGAGCCTCCTCCGGCTGCTCTATCACTTCAGCTGGGGAGGGGTCTTGACTTCCTTCTTCACCGACGCGAGAGTTCACTTGCGGCCTCTTGTTGTGCCGCCCGGCACGCTTCTTCGAAGAGGCGGTGCTGCTACTCTTTTCAATTTGTCACCCCACTGCCTCCCAGACGTCCTCATCACCTTGATCAACGGGATCCGAGGAAGGGATATCCTGCACAAGACAAAGCAGCTGTCCAAAGACAAGACTACTTATTACTCGACTACCCTGATAGCGCTGCTGACCTCCGGGCTGGTGGTTTCAGAGATCTTTAGCTTCTTGGCGGCGCATTTTCGCGTCGCATTGCGCGGCCTTCTCGGCGGCACTGGAATGCTAGCCTCCAGGCTAGCTGGCTTCTCGATGATGACTGGAATATTAGGCATTCCAGCCGGTGAATCTCGAAGCCGGAACCGCCTCTCTGACGTCTCTTCATCTTCATCATCAGAAGTGTCTTCGATGGTGACGGTGTCGTCACCTTCACCGACTTCGCGGTATTCCTTCAGCTTCGCCTCACCCTTCCCCTGTGTCTGTGCCTCCAGTCGCGGCAGAGAAGGTGGGTCGGAAACATACTTCACAACGTCATCCTACAATATAAAGCACATGTGAGTTCGACTACGTCGTGCAAACCAAGACTGGGGCTTCACACGACTCATCGACCTTGTTTGGTGGATGTGCTGCGGAGTACTCGGGGACTGGGCAGGGCGTGTACGGCGGCATGTCCTTGAAGATCTTGCCCAGCCTCTAGATGATCACGTCATCTTCGACTTCGAAGCCGGGCATCCGCGACGTGTCTTCATCGCCCGTATACTGGTACCCGAGGGTGTCGTGAGCCATCAACGGCTGCACCCTCCTCTTCATGAAGCTGAAGGCCACGTGTTCGGCCCTCAACCCGGCCTCTCGCAGGCCTTGATCTTGTTCAGAACTCGGTAGTTGAATACCCTCTTGCATGGTGGGCTCTGTGTTCCACCACGGCTTGTGCTTTGGTTGACATCCGCTCGGCTTTGGCAGCTCAGGATGGTGGTTGGTGATATAGAACCACTTGGCCTTCCAGTCCTGGTTCGACTCTATCAACTTGTAGGCCGTGTACTCGAGCACCGTAGTACCTGAGCATTCCTTTGAAGAACTCACTGGCGGGGAGTGCCAATCCACGCTCTACGAACCCAAGTAACATTGGGATTTCGTTCTTTCTTCCATCTGTATGGATCTCCTGGCGGTGCGCGATAGATCCATCTCCTTCTCGCGAAGGAATCCGCTGTTGACTAGGGCAAGCAGATCTTCGGTCTTCAGCTTTGCCTTCTTCCATTCCTTGGCCGGATTGGGGCGAGGAGTGGAAGGCGGCGACGACGATTGGCCGACATCTTCGACCTCACTGCGGCTCATCTTCTTTGACGCGCCGGTCTTCGAGCCCTTCGCTGGGGATGTCTTCATCCTCGAAGTGACGGGTGTCTTCACTCGCATTCGCCGGGGCTACAAATTGTGACTACGGCCGTGTTTAGATCCAATCTACTTCGCGGTGGTGGCGGCGGCAGAGGAGCAGAGGAGCAAGGGCGCAGATCTATTTGGCGATTGCAACTACTGGGAGTGAAAAACCCTAAGGGACTCAGCGCTTATTTATAAGCTATCGTGCGGCGAAACACTGACTGAACGGATAAGCGCTAGGCGGGTGACCCAGCGGCGGCAGCCTGACTCTTCAACTTCCAGTACTCGATACTCTCCATCTCGGGGGGCTCGACTACGTCAGATGGACTCAGTGGGCTACTACCAGATTCAAGACCCACTCAGGACACATTCTACAGTCAAGATGACCCTTTAATTCGAGAGGAAGTACTCGACTCAAGGCTCGGGGGCCCCGTGCCACGTGTCCTTCGGTTTTTCTCCGGATTTTTGGATAAGATTGTGACAGACCAGATCGACCCTCGCCTTGAATCTACGACCACCCAAGGTCGGTTATATTCTGATATGGAATGCGATTCTCCGAATCGCATTTTCCATATGGTTTCTTCATCAAGACAACACGAGTACTATTGAAGACCTTCGAGAGAAGCACTCGGGGACGCTTGGGGACTACTCGAGAAGACTTCAAGACTACTCAAAGATCATGAGTACCTTCCACCTCGGGATGATTCAAGCATTCTTGAGGACTTTCGGCTTGTGGAACTCGGGGACGCTAAAGGACTACTCGCCAAGGCCATCAAGACTACTCGAAGACATCCCGCCGACTACAAAGTACTGGGCTTGTCGTATGGACATCCCTGGGCCCACTACTCAGGTGGGTACCAGAACCGACTACTCGGTGGGCCCCTGGGACTACTCGACTTGTGCTACACGACACCTGCTGGCGTGGAGCGCAAGGATTACAGAGGGGTAGTACTCGGTTAGGTAGCTACACATGTCCAGATCCATGTAAAGTACTCCTAATCGTGCACGACTAGTACTCTCCCCTCAAACTGACTTGTAACCCTGCCTCCCGGAGTATATAAGGTGAGGCAGGGACCCCCCTCTCATCATCCGCATTATCTTGTAATCACACCTAATCAATTTAGAGCTACGCAGCATACAGGACGTAGGGTATTACGCACCTCGCGGCTCGAACCTGTCTAAATTGTGTGCCACGTGTCTCTCCTTCGAGTTACCGATCTCGGCGAGGCCACATTCATCTACCCTGTACTCCCTTGGTAGGTTGCCGGTCCTAAAACACCGACATGGTTGTATTCCTCCTCCTCAACAATATTTTCAACCCCAACAATCCTTTTTTCCGTGCAAAACCACACTCAGCTTATTCTTTGCAAGGTCGTACATAGAACACTTGCTCAACATCCTTGGCGAAGACAAACGGTTCGGTTTTGTAACCAAATTTGTCCTTGATCATAGCTCTTCGCATTGGTGACCCATCTACACCAAACAAGACTACCTTGAATCCTACATAATCAACCTCCCAAATTTTCTTTATTTGACCATAATATGTGGCTGTGTTCTTCTTATTGTCGATGGTCCGTACACGCACACCACTATTTTGATAGACGCTCTTGGCATTCTGGGTCATGGTGTAAAACGTGTATCCATTGATATCCATTGCTTGATATGTTGTAACAGTGAATAATAGCCCTGCTGCTAGTTTTCTTAGATCGTCGGTTATAGCGTAGCCACTCACGGACATAATCTCGAGCCACCGTTGAAGCATTACATGTGCCTCTTTGCAACCAAATCCTCAGTACAGCCAGGGTTTTGTTCACGTAGTTGTTGCTTGTGCTCATTGCCAAATGGTGTAACCTCTACACTCTGTTCTATCACGGTGAAATGAGCCTTCCTGAAGTCCTCTGGGTGCGGAGTGATTGACTTTTTCCCCAGGGTCCCAACACCTGAAAGACTACCTTCATGTTGTGAACGAGGCACACCAATGGGGTTTTGGGGGTCCATATAACCCATGGCCCACTCCACTGCTTCGATGGTCTTATAGCCACGAACAATGGCTCCCACAGGAAATGACATGTTATGTACCAATGATTTGAGGAATCCAAAGTACCTCTCATATGGAAACATCTGATGAAGGTAAGATGGGCCAAGGTACCGGATCTCCTCGCATGAGGTGTGTTGTTCGATGGCATGAGATCAAAGAATGATGGTGGAATGTAGCTTCAAGGTGCATAAGGTCTCGAAATGCCTCCTCTCTAAGTCCAATAGTTTTTCTCATCAATCACCTGCTTCTATTTCATTGAAGAATAAACACAAGCTCGTGACGCGTCTGAGCCGCCTGCCTTGATACCTCTTAGTGCAACAGAAGAATAGATGTCATTAACACATGGCAATCATGAGATTTCATCAAGTTGAAATTCATTTTCATGTCCTTCACCGACACTAGCCTCTTGAAGTTCGATGAGTAGCCGAAGGTACTTTCAAACCATGCAAAACTCACAAAATTCTTTTCTCTGCCTTTTGACAAGGTGGTTGCAGCAACGGGAACGTCCATCCTGTTCTGTTTCCTTTGCAAAACTCGGCCTAATGCCCATTTCTTTAAGATCATCCCTTGCATTTTTATGATCTTTTCCTTTTGACTTCGTTGTAGCAATGTTCCCAAAGTAGCTTCACACACATTCTTCTTGACGTGCATGTTGTCAATCGAATGACGACATCCAAAAGCGGCCAATACTCTAGCTCCCATAGAATTGATTTCTTGTTCCACATTCCTCGGCCATCTTCTTCTTCTTTTTCTTCACCATCTCAGTTCTTTCTTTTGCGAAGTTTCTTTTCAGACAATTTGGGTAACTCCTCGATAGTTTCGACGTCCTTGACTTGCAAGTGGAGCAGATCTCCAGTCACATGCATTGGCGCCTGTCGATTCTCCTTTTCCCCATTAAACTGACAATCCATGTCCCGGTAGGCATGTTTCTTCTTGAGAAACGACAGTGCCCCATAAATGAGAATTTTTTTGAATTTCTTAGCCACACTGCACAAGTTTCTTCCAAGCAGTGTGGGCAAGCTGCACCTTTCCTTTTACTCTGGCTAGAAAGGTTGCGATGAGCCGGGTTGTCGTTGATGGTGGTGAACAACATGGTGTGCAATGTGAACTCCTCACGGCCGAACTCATCCCAAACCTCCTTCACACCAGGCTTCCAAAGTATCTTCAAGTCACCAACTAGTGGCCTCAAGTAGACATCAATACGGTCGCGGGTTGCTTTGGCGGAGACCAATATTGTCGATCATGTATTTCCGTTTCTTGCATAGCGGGGGTGGAAGGTTGTACATTGTGACTGACGGGCCAGGTGCTATGTGTTGAGCTCTGGTTACCGAATGGGTTCACGCCATCTGTGCTCATAGCGAACCGAATGTTCCTGCTTTCACCGGCAAAATCCTTAAAATGGGAATCAATGTTTTGCCATTGTTGGCCATCTGCGGGGTGCTTAATCTTGCCAACTTCCTTCGTTCGTGTCATATGCCAACGCAAGAGTTGGGCCTCCTTTCGTGTGGCGAACCATCTTCTCAACCGAGGAATGATGTAAAAATACCATTCTACCCTCACAGGAGCCCCTTTAACCTCCTCCTTCTTCTTCTTCTTGCCTGTGATCTCCACGGGCTCGTTCTCGTCATCATCAGCATTGTTATCACCACCACCATCTTTTTTCCTCTTGTACCGATCGAACCCACACTTGGGGCACTTGTCAAGGTCTGCATAATCTCCACGGAACAATACACAAATCGTTCTTGCAAGCATGAATTTTTCAACCTCTATTCCCGAGGACAAATTATCTTCTTTGCCTCATAGACAGACATGGCTATTTGGTTTCCCTCGGGTAGCATGTCCTTAAGGAGATCCAATAGTTGTTTGAAAATTTTGTTGCTCCAACCATGATCTGCCTTAAGCTGCAGAAGTTTTAGATCACCAGAAAGGTGAGAGTACTTCTTGCAACCAGGATAGAGGGGTTTCTTTGAATCTTCCTTGATCTCGCTAATTCGAAGTATACACTCGTTGAAACTCAACATCCCGCATAACATTTGATCAACATTTTGCACACGTTGCAACAACTCACCATCATTGAAGCCCGTAACTTCTTGATCAGTGATATTCTCAGGCCTCATCACAATTGGTGGGAATGATTCATTTTCCTCGTCAAAAACTCCACCTTCATCAAGCACTTCATCATGACATAGTGCTGCCCCTTCATTATTAAGGTCCGTAGCATGGTGTCGCGCTTCACCTTCATTTAGGCATCCTGCTTCGACTTCATTAAGCCCTTTCTCACCATGTTTATTCCACACGTGTAATTTTCTTTGAAACCACGTGTGATCAAATGATGCGCTGTCCGAACTTCTTCTGGTTGAGACAACCTATACAGGGGCAAAGCATTGCCTGAACACCACGGTTTCTCATATCCGCCTCTGCTTGATCTAGAAATCCATTGACCCCCCTTACGAAATTACTGTCCCAATCTCGGGTCTTACTGTACATCCAAGCCCGAGCAGCAGCAGCCATCTGCAATTTTCATACATCAAATGAGTATAATTAATGCATCACCAAAACCGACGAGTAAGAGGATTATGACAGCGAAGTTCAATAAAAGGGGGCAATTTCCACCTTGACGAGGACTGTCTACGAGGTGAGCGCTTCCGAGAGGAGGAGGACGAGGCGTCGCAGCCGCGGCGACGGCGACGGCGCGGAGGACGGTGCCGAGCCCGAGGATGAGGATAAGCTGCTGCTTTGGAGGACGTACGGCGACGTATGGCGCGGAGGGACGCCGCGCTGTGGTCGACGTCCGCGGCACCCACGCTCGCGTCGCGCGGCCGGCCGGCTGCAGCTGCTGCTGGCCGAGGAGAGAGAGCGCGCGCGAGTGAGCCGAGGCGTGAAAATACTGCTGCACAGCGGCGGGAGACCGTGGGGCCCTCGGAGGAGAGAGAGCGAGTGTAGTTGTCGGAGATTGCAGAGTGGTCGGAACGCAAAGACAACGACGCGTAATAACAACACGCGTCTCTATTATGAGAAAACAAAGGAGATGCTAGGTCCAAACAAGTGTCACCAATTGGGTCGTCATAAAATGAGACGCGTCCTAAAAACCACGCGTCTCCAATAGGAAAGACATCGGTAACGGACGTTGTTACAAAGAAAACATGTAACTGGCGTTTAAGAAGTCCGTTACCAGAAGTCCTTATTGGTAACGGGTGTTGTGGTGGCGAGGTTAGGGCGAGGTTGGGGTCGAGCCTAACGGGCGCCAAACAACAATCGTTACAGATGGGGTCCATGTAACGAGTGTTAAGGACCCGTTACAAATCTGCGTGACCTATTTGAAGTTTTCACGTAGTGTGCATTATTAGCATCAGGCTATCAGCATTAGTTAAACACATCCGGATTCAAAGTGTCAAAGACAACGTACTGTTCAACTTCTATTCTTTCTGCTTCTCGTATAATATTTTTTTTCTCGGAATAAATCATGCAATCAAATCGTACAAATCAGTACCGAGCCAAAGTGGCCCGGGACCTGGCCGATCAGTATCGGTGGCAGTGTGGCACCAGTGCATTGCATATGCATCACTAGAAATAAAGCTGGGGCATCTATCTATGGTTCCTGGTTCGTAGTCACTGGTTGTGGGCTGATGAGATGAGCGGCTAGTGGTGCCGGATTTTTGTGACTTGACAAGTCCTCGCAGCTCCGGCTTTCGGCAGCTACCCGATCCGGGAGGAGATGCTAGGACTAAGGTTGGACGAAAAACTCGAAGCTCGTTAACTCGCTCGGCTCGTGGCTGGCTCGGCTCGGCTCGTTAGGATAACGAGCCGAGCCAAGCCAAGGTTTTAGCTCGTTAGCTCTAACGAGCCAACTCGAGTCAGCTCGCAAGCCGTTCACGGGCCTAACGAGTTTAGTCTAAACCGCAACCACCCATTTGAATTGCAGGCCCACGGTCTCACTAGCGGCCCAACTAGTAGCTGTCCTAGCCCATGTCACACATGTAAATAGAGAAAAGACCCAAACCCTAGCGGCACATTCCTCTTTCCGCCGGTGAGCGAGTCGCGAGTTCGCGAACGAGAAGGACGGAACCGAGCGAGACGCAAGATAGGGCAACCAGCAACACCTGCGCGACCTCTCCCTTCGCGAGTTCTTGTCTGCACTCGATCCCTCCTCCCTCCTTTTTCCTCCGGATGTTGCTCTGTCGATTCATCAATTGCTAGTTGTGTTGTGACCTTGCAGGATCGCGGCTCGACTGCCTCGGCCATGGAGGGCGATGATCCATCGACGCGTCCTGTGAGTTTGGAGTCAAGGAGTAAACTCCGTAGACGAGGAAGAGGAAGTAGCTCACGAGCCAAACGAGCTGGCTCGAGCTTTTTTCCGAGCCGAGCCGAGCTAGCTTTTTGGCTCGTTACCTATATCGAGCCGAGCCGAGCCAGCTCGTTAGCCTACCGAGCCAGGCCGAGCCGAGCGAGCCGAGCCGAGCCAGCTCGATATCCATGCCTAGCCAGGACCCCCTAAAAAAATGCACGGGGCATCTATACTGGATCCCAAAAGCCGATTGGCAGAAAAGGGGGTAAAGTGATCACCCATTTGGCTTGGGACCCTCCACTACTCAAAACTATACAGGAAAAATGGTGACTTTGGTGGCCCAACCGTGATTAGTTCGTCATGGATCCATAGTATTAAGTTAGACGACTTTTTTTTTTAGTACGTGCGGGAATGCAGGGAGGATTTGTTCACGGACCCACGTATAGTTCAATTTTAGATATATAGGGTGTGCTTAGATCCCAAAATTGGGATGTAAAATTATGATTCGAGTGAAAAGTCTTGAAGCACTTTTCGTTTTGTTTGTGGTAAATATTGTCCTACCATGGCCTAACTAGGCTCAAAAGATTCGTCTCGCAAAGTACATCCAAACTGTGTAATTAATTTTTGATTTCATCTACATTTAGTACTCCATACATGCCGACATTTTGATGTGATGTTTGATATGATGGGAATCTTCTTTTTGTATAGAGTATTTTAGGGAAGTTTGGGCTCTAAACACACCTATGGATTTGTTCACGGACCCAGCAAAGGCAAAACTACCCAAAAGTAATCTACAAGTGATCGAGGAATGGATGTTTCTAAGACGTCCTTGGTTCCCCTCGCGCAAATAGTCGTGTGCTTAAGGAAAGAAGAGAGAAGAAGCGTGATGGGCTCCCAGCAGACACTCGCATCCTCGCGCATCCCGCAGCTGCAGCTGGCTCCGTGGAAGAGGGAGCTCGCGCCAACCGGGCGGTCACCACGCGGGGCAGGGTGGAGCCAGAGAAGGAGGCGGCCGGGTGCCTCGAGACTCAAGGAGGCGGGCGGGGTGGTGGAAGCCTCGGATCTGCGCCACGGGAGCTCCTCTACTCCTCCGCCGCCGCTCCTGCATGTGGAAGGGAGGAGGAGAAGGGAGCCTGCCGAGGTACTCCCGCCACGCCACCCGCCGCCGCATCCCCCGCCACTGCGCACCGGGGCCAGGCGTCAGATCCGAGCGCGAGCCGGAACCTCGTCGGGCGCGCCGGTCGGGCTAACCCTGCGCACGCTGTCCGCCGGGTCAGGGGCGGAGGTGGCGGAGGAAGAATCGGAGGGGCTCGATGGCGGCGGAGCGGAAGGAGGGAGGGCCGAGAGCCCGAGACGCCGCCGCGCGCTAGTCCGCCCCGCCCGCCATCCAAATCGAGCGGCGGCGTTCAACACCCGTCCCGGAGGAAGAGCTGACGGAGGAGCTCCCGCGCCCGGATCCACGCGGGGCTCGCGCGCGACGGGCTGCCGCCCGGGAGGGAGCAGGAGGGCGCCGCCCGGGACGCGCGAGGTGTGAACGAGTGGATGGCAGTTGACGTTCGCGAGCGATGAAGAAAGGAGAGAGAGCTCCCAGGGATGAAGATCGACAGGCCACATCTTCATTTTGCAGCAGCTGTTGCAGACTTCGTTGGACCTGCTATAGTGCGGCTTCGTTCCTCAATTTGAAGATGCAGCAGCTATTGCAGAATCCGTTGGAGTCAGTCTAATGGAGTGATGGAGTTGGGACTCGTCACTGCTACTCGAAACTACTCCCTCCGTTCTTAAATATATGACGCTTAAATGAACTAATTTTCTTCCTAAACGCGTCATATGTTTAAGGGGCGGAGTTTGAACTAATTTTCTTGTCCTAAACGCGATATTTAAGGACGGAGGTAGTAGACAAGAAACACTACTTTTGCGGCCTTATCGTCGTCATGGTGCATACAAGTTATGCAACCATTTTGAATATTGCTAGGAATGTAGGTGGGTTTGCCGACTTGCCGTGACCTTGAGCCACCAAAGATCCTCTATCCTAAGGCCCTGTTTAGTTCCAGATTTTTTCACCAACTACCCGTCACATCAATCTCCGGATACTAATTAGGAGTATTAAATATGAATTAATGACAAAACTCATTCCACAACCCCTACCTTAATTTTCGAGACCAATCTAATGAGTCTAATTATAACATGATTAGACAACTTTGTGCCGCAGTAACCAATCTCTAATGACGGATTAATTAGGCTTAATGGATTCATCTCGCGATTTCTAGTCCATTCATGTAGTTAGTTTTGTAAGTAGTCTACATTTAATACTCTTAATAGACCTTGGAAGGGAACCCCAAAATTTTTCTCCAAAATCTTTTCACGAACTGAACAGGGCCTAATTGATTAGAAGGAGGCTGAGGTATGGTCGCAACCAGGAGACCAGAGTTTGATTCCTTCTCATAACGAATTTCTGGGACTTGTTTAAATTAAATCTCCTCGTCGGTGATGTCAGGGTTCAAAGATTTTCTAAGTCGGAATTAGGTTCTCTTCTCTTAATGAAAACCGTGGGACGATCTTAACCCTACCATCGTCATCAGTTCGTCATATGGGTCCATAGAAGTTAAGTGACCATTTTGATTATCAGAATATAGGTAGGAATGCAGGTGCATTTGTCCACGGATCCACGTTTAGTCTAATTTTAGACGAGTCATGCGCAAAAATCATTTAAAAAACTATAAACGGCTTCTTAATAAGGAAGGGTTTTGCAGGAATGTGTGGTTTAAGAAGGGGCTTTAGCTCATATACCTTCCACAACTACTCAAAAAACTGGTGAGAAACAACAACTTTGGTGACTCTATCATCATCAACTTATCATATTCATATATCTATAGAAGTTAAGTGATCATTTTTTAAATAATTACTAGGAATGTAGGTGGATTCGTCTGTAAAAGACACATTTAGCTCATTTTAATTAGGTTTATTGAAAATCACCTAAAATGATTAGGTAAACGATTTCACACACACCCACTTACGCAACTTTGCAAAATGGCTTATCTCTGAGGTTTCGATAGACCTAACACTCATAATCTCGTACACACAACTCCATCCTTGTGAGAAGAATGAATACGAGCACTCGTACCAAATAAAAAAAGACATCGAATGTGGTTGCGCCGTACGCAAATTCCACCGTAATAAAAGATGTAAACACTATGACAATTCCCCCATCCACTGGTTAAAAAATAAATAAATCCCCCATCCACTGGGTTATCATCCAAATGTGTGCATTATCCCGTTCTGGTCTTTGCTCCTGTGACTGTGATGATTGTGTGGTTTAACGAGGGGTTTAGTTTTAAAACTCTACTACTTGCTCGAACAGAGAGATACGGCCGCGATTCGCTCATCTCAACCGCCCTCTCGAGTCTCGACCAACGCGCTCCTTTTTTTTTTTGCTGGAGAAGCGCGCAAAAGATCCCCTCCGGGGGAGGAATATTTAAGCTGTTTGGCGGGGTAAGTGACAGCATTTGTCGCTCTGGAGAAGAGTGAATCTGAGAGGATTAATTGGCTGGTAGGTGAAATAGTTAAATATCCCTCCGGGGGACGGACGAGACGAGCTCGCAGCGTCAACAGATTCCAAATTCCAATCCGAGGAAACCCTCGAGATTAACCACCTTCCCCTGTAATCTTCGTCATTACCATAGATGTTTAACAATAACAACCGAGAGATCCCGTAAACCCTTTTCTCCCCCAGGCACTCTTTTTCTTTTTTTTATAATCTCCTCGCCGCGGAGGTAAATTGTTGGTCGGGTCCCCCCTCCGCCGTCGCGGTCCGGGCACCCCCGGGAACGCACGCACGCGCGCGCGCGCCGTTCGGATCCTTCCCCGCGGGTGGTGGGGGTGGGGGTGAGGGGCACGGTATCTTGCACTCGAGCCGAGGGAGCCCGGCGTGGGCTCGGCAGCCTTTGACCGCCGCCGCGCCGCGCCGTCACTGGTGCGCGCGGCGACGTGTCGCCTATATAAGTTATACCCCTCGTCGCCTATCCCCTACTGTCATCACTCAGTTCAGCCACTCGCCGCCGCCACCACCACAGATGCTCGAGTCCACGGCCGCGCCGCCTTACGCGGCGGCGGCGGGCGAGGGGTCCGGACCCCTCCTTTTCCTCGCCGTCGTCCCCTTCCTGCGGCCGCTACTCATCCACGGCGTGGGCGCCGCGGCCCACGCCATCCTCGCTCTCGCCGTCGCGGGGCGGCTGCTCGTCCGCCTCTGCGGCGCCGCCAAGGACGGGCGCGCGCGCGGAGCCGCCGCCTCCAGCCGCGCGGCGGCGGGGCCGGTCCCGGTGGTGCTACGCCGTCGCGGCCTGCGCCACGTGGGCCCTGGCGGCGTTCCAGGCCCTGCTCGCGGCCTACGCGTGCTACCTCTGCCTGCTGGGCGGTGGCGGCGCCGGCGCCGCGTGGTCGCGCGACGCGGCGGCCGGCCTGGGCGACGCCGCGGCGCGCGCCGTGGCGTGGCTGCTGCTGGCCGCGTACCTCCAGTTCGACCTCCGCGGCGCGGGGAGCGGTTCCCGGCGCCGCTCAGGCTATGGTGGGCGCTCTTCCTGCTGCTCTCCGTGCTCACCGCCGCCGCCCACGTGGCGACGAGCCTCGACGGGTTCCCCGTGCCCGCGCACTTGTGGGCGCTCGACGCCGTCTCGGTGCTCGCGGCCGTGGTTCTGCTCTGCGCCGGGTTCTTAGGCGGGAGGGAGGGAGGCGGCTCTTCTGCCGAGGAGCCTCTGCTGAACGGCGCGCATGAGACGGGCGACGAGAACACCCGCAGCGCCGCAGAGGCGTCCAAGTTCACCGGCGCGGGCTTCCTCAGCGTGCTTACCTTCTCGTGGATGGGGCCCCTGCTCGCCGTCGGCCACAAGAAGACCCTCGGCCTTGACGACGTCCCGGGCCTCGACCCCGGCGACAGCGTCGCCGGCCTGCTCCCGACGTTCGAGGCCAACCTCAAGGCGGTCGCGGGCGACTTCTCCGGCTCCGGCCGGAAGGCCGTCACGGCGTTCAAGCTCACCAAGGCCGTAGTGCGCACCGTGTGGTGGCACGTCGCGGTGACCGCGTTCTACGCGCTGGTCTACAACGTCGCCACCTACGTCGGCCCGTACCTCATCGACTCTCTGGTGCAGTACCTCAACGGCGACGAGAGGTACGCGAGCAGGGCCAGCTCCTTGTCCTCGCGTTCATCGTCGCCAAGGTGTTCGAGTGCGTGTCGCAGCGCCACTGGTTCTTCCGGCTGCAGCAGGCCGGGATACGCGCGCGGTCTGCGCTTATCGCCGTCGTGTACCAGAAGGGGCTCGCGCTATCCAGCCAGTCGAGGCAAAGCCGCACCAGCGGTGAGATGATCAACATCATCAGCGTCGACGCTGACCGCGTCGGCATCTTCTCATGGTACATGCACGACCTCTGGCTGGTGCCCTTGCAAGTCGGCATGGCGCTGTTCATCCTGTACTCCACCCTCGGTCTTGCTTCGCTCGCCGCGCTCGGCGCCACTGTGGTCGTCATGCTCGCCAATGTGCCTCCGGGGCAAATGCAGGAGAAGTTCCAGCAGAAGCTGATGGACTGCAAGGATGTCAGGATGAAGGCAACGTCCGAGATCCTGCGCAACATGCGAATTCTGAAGCTTCAAGGGTGGGAGATGAAGTTCTTGTCCAAGATCACTGAGCTGAGGAAGACAGAGACAAATTGGCTGAAGAAATACCTCTACACAACGACTTTGGTCACCTTCGTGTTCTGGGGAGCCCCTACCTTTGTTGCTGTGGTGACTTTTGGGGCTTGCATGCTCATGGGAATCCCATTGGAGTCTGGGAAAGTGCTATCTGCACTAGCCACATTCCGCGTGCTGCAAGAACCAATATACAACCTTCCAGACACGATTTCAATGGTCATTCAGACCAAGGTGTCACTTGACAGGATAGCATCATTCCTATGTTTGGAGGAGTTACCAACTGATGCTGTGAAGAGGCTGCCAAGTGGTAGCTCAGATGTTGCAATTGAGGTCAGCAATGGGTGCTTCTCCTGGGAGGCCTCTCCAGAATCGCCAACACTGAAGGACCTGAACTTCCAAGCTCGTCGAGGCATGCGCGTCGCAGTTTGTGGGACGGTTGGGTCCGGCAAATCGAGCTTGCTGTCTTGCATTCTTGGTGAGATTCCAAAGTTATCAGGAGAGGTTAAGATTTGCGGGGCGACGGCATATGTCAGCCAGTCAGCATGGATCCAGAGCGGCAAAATTCAGGACAACATACTGTTTGGCAAGGAGATGGACAACGAGAAGTATGAACGGGTCCTTGAGTCCTGCTCACTGAAGAAAGACTTGGAAATTTTGCCATTCGGTGATCAGACTGTTATCGGAGAGCGAGGAATCAACCTTAGCGGCGGGCAGAAGCAAAGGATTCAAATAGCTCGTGCTTTGTATCAGGAAGCAGACATCTATTTGTTCGATGATCCATTCAGTGCTGTTGATGCGCATACAGGATCCCACCTTTTCAAGGTACGTGATTCATTAAGAGCCTGTTTAGTTGGCCAAAAATTTTGGCAAAAATTTTTGGACCCTCTTATCAAGGATGATTAGGAGGACTAAACATAGACTAATTACAAAACTAATTACACGAATGAAAGGGAAATCGCGAGACGAATCCATTAAGCCTAATTAATCCGCCATTAGAGATTGTTTACTGTAGCATGACGTTGTCTAATCATGGCATAATTAGGCTCGTTAGATTCGTCTCGAAAAATTAGGTAGGGGTTATGGAATGGGTTTTGTCATTAATCCACATTTAATACTCCTAATCAGTGTCCGAAGATTGATGTGACGGGTAGTTGGGAAATATTTTGGGAACTAAACAGGGCCTAAGCTTCATGTTTTATGTTTGGAAGAAGTTTCAGAACACACTACTAAGTTTCTTACTGGCTTATATTGCAGGAATGCTTGCTTGGGGCTTTGGCTACAAAAACAGTAGTTTATGTAACACATCAGATTGAATTTCTACCAGCAGCTGATCTCATTCTGGTGAGAATTTTGATGGTAACTTTTTTATGTACATTGATTGCAATTGCAGCAAAAATTGTCTCCTTACTAGAATTGTGCTGTAGGTCATGAAAGACGGGAGAATAGCACAAGCTGGCAAATACAATGATATCCTTGGTTCAGGGGAAGAGTTCATGGAGCTGGTTGGTGCTCACAAGGATGCTCTCACAGCATTGGACTCGATTGATGTCACGGGTGGAAGCAATGAGAACTCCTTCCAGAGGCACAGCAAAGCTGACCAGATCACTGTCATCAGCTGAGAAGAAAGATAAACAGGATGAAGGGAACGATCAGAGTGGACAGCTGGTGCAGGAAGAAGAAAGGGAGAAAGGCAAGGTTGGATTTTGGGTATACTGGAAGTACCTCACCTTAGCTTATAAGGGAGCTCTTGTGCCCTTAGTGTTGCTTGCCCAGATACTTTTCCAAGTACTTCAAATTGGGAGCAATTACTGGATGGCTTGGGCTGCTCCTGTTTCAAAGGATGTCGAGCCTCCAGTGAACATGTCAACACTGATATATGTCTATATTGCACTGGCCGTTGGAAGCTCGTTCTGTGTCTTCTTAAGAGCGTTGTTTCTTGTAACAGCTTCATACAAGACGGCAACTCTGTTATTCGACAAGATGCACATGTCCATATTTAGAGCTCCTATGTCGTTTTTTGACTCCACACCGAGTGGGCGCATCTTGAATAGAGTAAGTTATATGCATGTGGAAAAATTTCTTAAGTTCAACCTTTCTTTTTTGGGACCATGCTAACTCAGTATTCAAAACTTTTCAGGCTTCAACTGATCAAAGTGAAGTGGACACAGGCATCGCTTCCCAAATGGGCTCTGTTGCATTTGCTATCATACAACTTGTTGGAATTATTGCTGTGATGTCCCAGGTTGCATGGCAGGTCTTCGTTGTTTTCGTTCCTGTAGCTGCAGCGTGTTTCTGGTATCAGGTACTTTTCCCATCTTCATCCTCCTCTTTGTAGAGCTGCACCGTTGTACGTATCTAATTAGGCGTGCCATTTTTGCAGCGCTACTACATTGATACAGCCAGGGAGTTGCAAAGGCTAGTAGGTGTTTGCAAAGCTCCTATCATACAACATTTTGCAGAATCAATTACAGGATCTACAACCATCAGAAGTTTTGGCAAGGAAAATCAGTTTGTATCAGCAAATAGCCACCTAATGGATGCCTACTCTCGACCAAAGTTCTACAATGCTGGAGCGATGGAGTGGCTTTGCTTTCGCCTGGATGTGCTGTCATCTCTTACATTTGCCTTCTCTTTGATATTTTTGATCACTCTGCCACCTGGTACCATCGATCCAGGTATCACATTGATTCTGAACATTTTTTGTTGTTGCATTCAATATTTTGTTGTTGAAGTGAGCTTGTTACTAAAGTCACATCCTACTTTCAGGGATTGCTGGTCTTGCTGTCACATATGGGCTTAACTTGAACATGCTCCAAGCATGGGTTGTCTGGAGCATGTGCAATTTGGAGAACAAGATTATATCAGTAGAGAGGATTCTGCAATATCTGAGCATTCCTGCAGAGCCCCCTCTTTCCTTGTCAGAAGATAAGTTGGCTCATAACTGGCCATCTCAAGGAGAAATTCAGCTCCATGATCTACATGTAAATCCTCCTTTTCTGCATTATAATGGTGTTATGAAGAAGCTGCATATTTTTGTTGTTGTTAATAAATGATAAAATCAAGTCTTCAAAAGAAAATAGAAATAATACCATCAATATTTGCACAAGCCAAATGAAATAGTACGCAAAAGAATTATATTAAATGGAATGCACCCTTAACTTCTAGTTTGATGCAGGTGAAATACGCCCCACAGCTGCCATTTGTTCTGAAGGGACTGACAGTCACCTTCCCTGGGGGGCTGAAGACTGGTATTGTTGGAAGGACAGGAAGCGGCAAATCAACCCTCATACAGGCCCTTTTCCGTATCGTGGACCCAACTATCGGCCAGATACTAATTGATGGCGTCGACATTTGCACCATTGGTCTGCACGATCTGAGATCTAGACTGAGCATCATTCCACAAGAGCCAACCATGTTTGAGGGTACTGTGAGAAGTAACCTTGACCCTCTTGGGAGTACACTGACAATCAAATCTGGGAGGTAGTTCCACATGCTCCATCCCTTGTCAGTTTGTTACACTCTTCAAATTACACTTTTGGCTAAGTTTTAACATCCGCTAATTCTTGATTCCAGGCCTTGGATTGCTGTCAGCTAGGGGATGAGGTTAGGAAGAAGGAGCTGAAGCTCGACTCCCAGGTTTGATAGACTGAATCCTACCTGTTCCTTTCACCATTCACATTTTCCTCCTCGTACTAGTGAATTTCCTAACTGCAGAAGGTGCGTATGTTCCTTCTCAAATATTCTAAAACCATGAACTCCCGAACTTGGATTGCAGTGATAGAGAACGGCGAGAACTGGAGCGTGGGTCAGCGTCAGCTTGTGTGCCTTGGCAGGGTAATCCTGAAGCGGAGCAAAATCCTCGTCCTGGACGAAGCCACCGCCTCAGTGGACACCGCAACGGACAACTTGATCCAGAAGACGCTCCGGCAGCAGTTCTCGGAGGCGACGGTCATCACCATCGCGCACCGGATCACGTCGGTCCTCGACAGCGACATGGTCCTGCTCCTCGACAACGGTTAGCACTTAGCACCACAAACCTCTAAACTTTTTCCTTCGACTCCCCCATTGCTTTTCTGTTGTGTGCGGCGTGTGAACCTGAACGCAGCCGTGTTCGCAGGTGTGGCCGTGGAGCGCGACACGCCGGGCAGGCTGCTGGAGGACAAGTCGTCGCTGTTCTCAAAGCTCGTAGCGGAGTACACGATGAGGTCGACGCACACGTAGCCAGCAAAGCGGAAAAGGCTTTCCTCCCCACCGTTGAGGGTGGCAGCGGGCAGGAGGTTGATGACTCGTCGACCATGCCGGCAGATTGCTTTTGGTTCGGTGAGGTAGGCTGTGACTCGTGGATGATGCCGAAAAATTAGTACCGGTCGTGTTAGTGCTAAACCGCTAATGCGGAGCTAGCGCCAACCTAATTGTTGTGACGTTGAGGGTTCAGGAAAGGGTGAGGTCAGATGGCTAGAAAGTTGATTCAATGCAAGCAATGGTGTTTTGTTGGGTTTAAGAGCATGCAAGTAGTGTTCTTGTCTGAAACTCTGAATAGCAGTCTGTGTAGCATAGTTCTCTGATCATTAGAGAAAGAACCGTCCAGAATGTCTCATGTGCTCTGACCACGGACGGGAATGTTTCGGAGACTATTGTAATATACCCTTGATAAATGAATAAAATAGTGAGGCGTTTGCACGTTAGCGAAGGGGAACAAATCAGCGTTCAACAGGGAAGATGATGTTCAGTTCTCATGCTTGGCTATGCAGCGTTCTTTCTTGAAGCATGTGTTGAGAGCAAGCGTGCCGGAATACGGGGAATGTACCACTCCACTGTGTTGCTTTCAACAAGTTACATGTAAGCCTAATTATTTGTTCTGAGATAAAAAATACTATTGACTGACCGGTGGTTAGTAAATACTGATTTGTTCTGTTGGTTGGTGGTTGATAAGCAACCATCTTCTCTGACAAGAGCTGGTGTCGCGTTCAGCTTATTCGTCTGCCACCATATGCCATGTGCATTCATGCGCGAAAATCTTGCTGAAAGACGCTTCTCACTTTCACACGTTGCCGTGGCCGTATTGAGATCACAACTTAATGTTGAGGCCATCACAAGGCGATCAGCTTAAGCAAAAGCAACAACCAAAGAGAAGGGATCACTAGCTAAACTAAACTCATGCCCATTTTGCGTTTACCGTTTGCACCAACTTGTGAAGAAACAGCATCCTGGATTCCAATTGTCAAAAGATTCTAGCACCAAATCCTCAAAGGCCACGGTTGTTCGTGTTCCCATACCCCCGTATCCAATCCTCACCTTTTTGCTACTTGGCGTGTGTTATTGTCATCACGTTTTTCTTTCTGTGCACGGTGAGACGCTCTTTCGGTGATCTCCTTTGGTTTTTCCCCGTCTCTACAAAAAGTCTTGGATCGAATTGCCAAACTGCAGGGCTGAATTACACGACAGTACAAAGAAAGAAGAAGAATTACACGGCGTTCTGACACCCTACCGAGAAACTGGAAACTGCTACGGGTAGTTCTACAACGGGCAGGTAAAAAATAGTACACATCAGTGAAGCAGGCGAGAAAGGAGAGGATGGAAAGGGGAAAGAAACGTCATCAGCAACAGCAACGAAGTCCAGCGGAGGTCCTAGCATAACAGTGGTCAGATCAGGGCGAGCAGTTGCTCCTAGCACGAACCGGGCGGGGGTCATCAGCTCTTGGTGAAATGGTGCTTCTTGCCGCCGCCGCTGTCCCGCCCTTCCCGCCGGCGCCACCGCCGCCGCCGCTGCTCCTCTTGCTCGCGTGCGCCGTCGTGTTCTTCAGAATCTGCGAAGGCAGCAGCATCAAGAATTCAAGAGTCAGGACAATAGAAAAGTTTCAAATTTCTTTTCTTTTCTTTTTCAAAAAGGAATGTTTCGAATCGAGGAATGGGGAGGATTGGAGGAAGCAGAACGGGGCGGGCACCTGGCGGAGCGTGTTGTTCTCGTTCTGGAGCGTGGAGACCCGCTGCTCGAGCTCGGCATTGCGGAGCTCGAGGTCCTTGGCCTTGGCCTCCAGCTCCGTCAGGTACGCCTTCTTCCGCTCCCGCGCCTGCTGCGCCGAGACGCGGTTCCGAAGCAGGCGCTTCAGCCGGTTCTGCTCCTTGTCCCCGGCGGTGCGCCCGCGCTTCTTCCCCGACGACGCCGCCGGCTGCCCCAGCGCCCCCGCTGCCACCGCCAGCTGCCCCTGCTTGCCGTCCTCCTTGGAGCGCTCGTCCGCGCCCGCCCCCGACGAGGCCGACGCCGACGCGCCGCCCATCTCCGGCACCCGCCGTATCTCCTCGTCGCTCTCCACTCCTGCGACATGCACGCATCAACTCCTGAGGCTCCCGAATTTCTCAGCAGAAGGGGAAAAAATGGGGGGAGAGGGAGAGGGAGAGAGAGAGCAGGAAATCTAGGACGGTGGATGCATGGGCGCGAGCGCGACACCTACCTCCTTCCCTGAGGTTGTTGGGGGCGGAGCTGGAGGAGCGCTCGGAGCTGGATGGGAGCGAGCTCGTGGTGCTCTTCGCCTGCTGCTTCTCCTGCTCCTGCTCCTGCGCCGCCATCTTCCTCCTCCTCTTTCCCCTCCAAGAACAGATCAAGATCTCCTCTGCCTCCCACCACCACTCCTCCTCAGACTCAGACTCCGCCTCCTCGAGAGAAAAATCAAATCTTTGCGCACGCCAGAAGGGACAGGGACAAGGGGGCGAAGAAAAAAAGCAGATGCAGATCAGATGAGAGAGAAAGAGGACGGGACGGGGGAGGAGGGAGAGAGAGAGTCTGTGTGCGGGACGGAGGGGAAAGACACGGGGGCGCGCCGCGGGGAGGAGAGAAATGGGAGGTCGGTGGGGTTGGGGGTTTTTGGATGGGACGCCATCCCCGCCGTGCACGGCACCGCCATCCTACGGCCGCGGCGGGGGAAGCGTGGCGCGTAGCGGCACCATACACGCCTCCACCGCATCTGACGGCGACTTGTTGAACGCGTAGCTGCGTGCCCATCCCTCCGATCGATCAAAGCCCACTTGTCACGTCCAGCAATCACGCACGCCTTTTTCTCTTTATCATGCCCTGTCTTGTTGGGTGGCACCTATCTAATTATAATGGTGTTTGCAAACAAAATTACACATATAACAATTGTAGAATAAATTAAATTTATACTTTTAACTTCACCGAATTTTTTTATTTCACGTGAAGTCATTTTTGGAAGAATCCTTTCAAACGACATCTTGACTTACAAAATTACAGTGCAGTGCCCTCATTTTTGCACAAAACGTGAGAAGCCAGAACCGAAATGAGTTCCCAAACGAGGCGAAGAATTACATGTGACGATTAATAGTAGGAAAAAATTACGCTCACAAGTCACAACGGTGTTGGGTTGGGAGTCCGCTGAATCTTACCATGATTGTGACATTTTTTGCCATATAAAATTGTATTTCCTCCGTTTCAAATTATAAATTATTTTGGTTTTGTTAGATTCATAGATGATGTTGTGCATTTAGATATACACTATGTCTAGATGCATAATAATATCTATTAATTTAAAAAACCTAAAACAACTTATAATTTGGAACGGATGGATTAGTAAGCATTGGAAATAGAATGATTTTTTAAAGAAAAATAAAGCAACCAATGAAAATTGTGGTATGAAAAATAAATGAACTATGGTATAGCTATTTTTGGTGGCGAAAGACAGGAACATTTTACACCATTGATAATTCCTCGAGACACCAATTGCAAGCATGTCAATGGATTATGCAGCATAATCATTATGCTAAATAATGATTTATGCTAAATAATACTCCGTATATTCCATCTCAAATGAATAATCTACTGACACCATTACGACCACGTGCACCACGTACCAGCATCGATGGTTCCTTCCTGGAAGGAATTAGAAACATGTGGGACCTCTATTTCAAACAAAAAAAACATGTGGAACCGTAGCATCAGCTACACTGATCGTCTGAATCAGGGTAAAGAGCTTAACACATGTTCCTTTACACCCAAATAACAATTAGGTTATGCTCATGAGTTGCTATTAATGGCAGCCTTCATCCAGTTCGTTGGAAGATCCTTGTCTTAATCATGTGAAAGCAACTTATTCCTGAAGTGAGGACCCTCCTTACTTTGCCCTTTTGATTGTCTGCCAAATAAATCATGGTCCGAGTACAGTGTTCAATTTCAAAAAAAAAAAAAAAAGAGTACAGTGCCATTGTTGCCATGAATCCATTTATGCCCAAATCCTCAATGCCATTTCAGCATTCCATCCATAACATAAAGACGCCAACCATCTTAGCACATACTACCTCCTGCCGTGAATATACGACGTTCGGACATCATCGTCTAGCTTGCTCCTAGTTCATTTTCTTGTCTGAAACGTCATCTATTTCCGACTGAGGAGTATTCTACCTCAACATACAAGCCAACAAGCAGGAGTATTGAGATTCCAAACCCTGCAGATTCATTCAGGTACTAATTCTCTTTGATGGTAAGGGTAGTATGTAAAGACAAGGCTGTATAGCAGACGGTCCAGTGAAGTCAGTGTCATGTTGTAAACAAGGAGGCAAACAAAATTTCGATGCAATTCTAAACGGAAACTAGCAGTCCATTTCAAAAACAGGGCAAGGGCAGTAGAAGATCCAGTACTGAAAACAATATGCTTGGCAGGAACTCAAACATGATAACTGTTCAAGGGTTAAACAAAATGTCCGCGGCGAGGAAAATTTTCTTTTAGATAATGGAAAAGCACATACCACAAGCTTTTTTTTTTGAAGAGACAAGCCTTTCGCCTTTCTTCACCTTATAACTGAAAGAAAAGTGGCAATATTGCAACAATAGTGCACAATGGGCAAATTGATAGAAAAATGAAACAAATAGGTCACTGATAGAAAAATGAAAGCAAAGGAACTTAAAGCTTAACACATACTATTAGGGATGAAAGTGGTGTGGATAATTTCCGCATCCGATCCGATCCGAATCAAATATGCGGATATGGAGAAGAGTTTTGATATCCATGTGGATGTGGATAATCCGAATCCGATTGTGTGCGGATGTGGATTAGGATATGGTGTTAGTGATATCCGACGGATATGGATTATCTGATAATTGAATGCGGATAATCCGAGGCCTATAATAGGATATCCGACTACTATGACAGCCCAATACAGCTCATACACTGATCTTTTACCTATACATAATTTTTAGCACACAAAATTTTAGCTATATATATAGTGTGTGCACGTGCATCAAAAACCTTAACCACAGTCATGCGTAGAGCATCATTTGTCACCATTTGAAACTAAATATAGGAATGTATTATCCGACTATATTAATCCGCATCCGCTCCACAACCGATCCGACTCCGCACCATATCCGACATCCGAAAAAATCCGCATCCGTAACCGCATCCGTGTAATATCCGCTCCGCTCCACATCCGACAAAAAAATATGGATGCGGATGTGGTAAAGGTATTATCCGATCCGATCCGCTTTCATCCCTACATACTATATATCCAAGATAAAAAAGGATGAATTTGTGGATATCCTACTTGGCCTTCCAAGCACTTAGCTCACTGATAGAGTGATAGTGACCACATTAAGTACCAGAAAACTCGAGAATATGCAGGAAGGTCAACAAGCTGGTTATGGAGCTCCGCTGGTTACAGGGTTCGAAAAAAGATATAGATATATAGTGACAGGTATTTGACTGATTAAGGGTCCGTTCTTTTGATGAAAAGGAATAGTGAAGTAAAATAAATAGTGTTGAATAGTATTTTTGTGAGAGAAGATGTAATAGATGTGATATGAATAGAAGTTTTTCTTTTTGTAAGCAAAAGAACAGGACCTAACTATTTAAGGGTTTCCCAAAAAAGAGCCCTATAGGCAAATATTTGATTATTATCAGAAAACAAACACCACACAAAAATCATATACAGGATACAATCCGTCTCTCCGACAACCAGAGGCAAAGAGTGCCTCAGACCGACCTGTCCACCTGAAACCACTAAGGCTAGTCTCATTAAGGTTATGAGCATTAAATTTTCTGCTACATCAGCAAATTTATGAGGAGAGGATAAAGTGTCATAGAATGAGAGAGAGAGAGTCATCACCATGACCCTCCTTGACACGATTCTTAAGGTTCCAGTTTTGATAAATGCGATGACCCTCTCCATTGAGACTGGCCTAATGGATAACTTTACTAGTGGAAATTCCATTCATACACTTCAGTCGGTGTGCCCATACTCTTCTACTGTTCATTTTAAGTCTGCATAAAAAAAAACAGCTGCAAGGCCTTCAAGGGTTTCCTAGCTACGCCAACATTAAGAGAAAAATTATGAACAAAAGAAAACGTCACTATAACCAGCATATGTTTGATGTACAAATAATGCAAATACCATGGAGTCATGTACTTTTGTGCCACTTGAGAGCATTTGACCGAACAGCAGAAGCCAAGAAGATAAGAGGTCAAATATGCTATGAGGGCAATAGCATTTAATTTGCTTTTTTGCGTAGAAATCCTTCCAATCATTGTTTAAACAATAATTGAAACAGCCAAACTACCAAGCAGCACATCAAGCACCTACATCCTTGACAATCAATAAGTGGATGTCCTAATCTTCTGATTAATATTCGAATTTCTCAAAACAATCTTATATTACATTTTTCAACTTAGGCGTACGTCTCAACTAACGAAGGGAACCAGGACAGCAGTCCACTCCAAAAGGTGCAAATTCTTCGATTGACATGGAAAAGATTTAAGATGTCCTACAAATTCGATCAAGGTCATGAAATGGATTTGTTCTAACAGAAAAAAAAAAAGATACGATGGCTTATTGGCTTCTCTTTTACACGTGTTGAGTAACCATCAATACTCTGTTGTGGTTTTGGTTCCAAGCCATGGATGATTACCATTCAGAACGATCTTGAGATGGAACAGGAGCACCAAGTTCATCTTCATATTATGTACAAGGCGTAGCACAAGGTCAGGCAAAGAGCATCATGATCATGTACAACAGTACAAGGACGTTTACACATATGCAGGAGTATTATGCTACAGAGAGATGTACATGCTCTAGCATGTGGTGGAAAAGACAGGAAGATGCAGCAAATTAGGAAGAAAAAACTCACAAAAGTTGCCCAAACTAAAACTATACATGACAGACTTGAAAGATGTACAAGTACACAACACCTTAGTACCTTCTTCTGGGCTTGGACGATGGCTGTGAAGCTCCAGCCTTCCTGAAGATCCCACAGAAGATGCAGCCAGGAACCTTAGGCGAAGGCGGGTCCAGCGCTGGGGCAACACGCCGGGTATGGAACCCTGGTTGCCGTCCTCGCTGCCGCCGGCGCTCCTCGCCTTCGTTGCTGCGCCTCCGCTGCAACTGCAACTGCAACCCGACTGCGCCGACGCTGCGTGAGTGCCTGAGCTCCTTGAACTCCATGGCTCCATCCTCCTCTGGCTCGTCCTGTGAAGACATGAGCCTCTCATCCCAGACCAAGCCTGACGAGCCGGACCTCCTGAATGTCTGCGAAGATCGCTGCAGCCCTGCCATCCTTACTCTGTTACTCACCTCTGTGCTTGGTTTGGCCCTGTGATTGTGAATGAATGTGCTTGCGTGTATGGTGTGCAATGGAGGAGAATGGTGTGGCCGTGGCTAAATATGAAACATATCCGGAAATGGGTGAAAATTAGGCGAATTGCAGAGGTAGAGGAGGGGCCGACGATGGTGACGGCCAAATATGCCGAAGGATTAGGAAGGTTAGGGAGGTTTGTCTGCACTCTGAATTGACATCATGCAGTTAGTTTAAGTGTTTGAACTTTTTTTAGTAACGTTATTAAAGTGTTAAACTAAGATGAAGCCATCAACTATCTTCTAATCTATGGTTGCGCTACCCCGGACTTCAGGCTCTCTAATCTATTCAAAGCGGGGACGAAAGATGAACCCAGTGTATCAACCACGGCAACTACTGAATACTGATGAGGAGTAGGCAGTAATCAGCCAATAATGGCACTCACGGTTGTTAATTCACGGGCCAATGTGGCGAGGCGATGGCCGTCGACATCACTGCAGCAATCCTCGTTAACGTTACCATCTCTGGCTCTCTGCGCATTGACGCCGCAACCTCCCCCTCCCTCCATGATAGGTCCATGACAAAAGCAGGGTAGAACCACCTCAGCCTGTGATTTTTTTTTCGTAACTCATTTCCTTGTTCTTCAGGAATTCAATCGACATCCGGTGACGCGGCAATTGAGGTCCAAGTGAAAGGCCAGGACGCCGGAATGGTGGCGTGACCCGTGGCCAAAAGGGGAGCCGTGTGGCGAGCAGAGCAGTTTCCCGGCAGAGAAGAACAGCAGCAGACCGAAAACCTTTGCTATCCCGTCTGAAACCAGAATTGTTACTCCTACGATCACGACAGCCACCAACAATAAGTTCATGTAGATGCCACACTGCTGGGGTGCTCGCTTTGCGGCCGCGCTGTCTCGGAGGGAGGCCGACCACGCGCGTGGTTGCCAGGCGACCGCCCATCGACGTCTCCCTCTCCACCGGCAACGTCCGATCTCCAGAACCCAGACGTGGCGTGCCGGTGCAACATGATCAGGTCGAACTCAGACCAAAATTCTTGAATCGCAATGCAGGAGAAACACAAACAACTGCCCGAGTAACAGAATTCGAGAGCTTTATCTGAGCTGCCAAACACAGTACCGAGTTTTTCTTTTTCGTGAGAATCGCACGCACGCACAGGCTGAGCAAGCAGCACGCACCACCCGCAGATCGCTGCCATCTTCGGCTCAATGCTCAGCGTCCAGCTAACACACAATCCTCGAACGAACGAACATTATTCGGAGGAAGCAGGTCAAAACTGTAATCCGGGTTCATGAACCAAATGCCGCGGCGACGGAAACTAAAAGGTTCAGGTGTGTGTGTTTTATTCACTGCCGGTGCAGCAAATGTATGTCAGCAGAACCTACTGTCCTCTCAGAACTTGTATACCATCTCTGCCGTGTATCCTAGATCTTTCAGAAGGCCGGAGAGCTGCACAACACGGGGAATCGAAACCGGATGAGTGAAATAAGATCATGTTCACAAAATGAAATGGGCAGTAGAACACGAAAGATAATGCCTATCTACCCAGGTGTTGATAGTTTCGCGGAACAACACTTCCTTGGATCTATCTAGTCTTGGGAAGGAAAAGGGATATCGGTATGCTTAACAGTTATCCTACTTCCACAATCTTTCTTAAATTAAGGAAAACAATGAATTATAAGGTTTGCAATTCACTATCAGAAGTAACAATACATTAAAAAACTAAACAAAGACACAATACCTCGCCCTGTGATCTGTCCTTTGCCTTGTCTCCAGAGATGTGATTCATCATTCCTGGTGGACCACAAACCTGTCCGAACAAAAAACACATAACAGACAGTGTTTCTTAATAATCCAACAGTAACAATGAAATGAATGACATTGAGAACTGTAGATGACATACGAGATCATCAAAAGCAAGCTTATACAGGAAGAAAAAATAATCAGCGTAACTTTGTTAAAAACATAAATATTCAGAAGAAACACAAATATACGGATGGAGAACTCACAAGAATTAGAGAATCCTCCCCTGGGCCTGGCAAACCTTTCAAAACCATGTCCTTCGATATAAAACCAACACCACCCCTCCAGTCGTTTGATGGCTTATCAACTGTATAGAACACCTGAGAGTATTCAAGGATAATGTCATGCTCAGAAGAAACAATTAATCCAGGTTCTAATGCAAACTAACCACTGCAATACAAACTTTGAAGTTAGGATAGCTACTGGCAAGTCTATCCAATTCCCTCTTGAGCAAGATATCATCTGGTGACACGTTGGCATAAATTAAAGAGACCTAAATAAGAAAAATGAAGAAACCAAACGTACAAAAAGTTAGAATCCATAAGGGGCAAACATAATCCACAATAAAAACTATTGTTGTTGAGAATATTGCTTGAAAATAAAGAAAAATCAGATCTGGCCTCTGGCAGAATGCCTATCTGAGAAATACAACTATGTGAATAAAGTTGGAAATATTTTGTTATGAGAATTAAAACAAAACTTTCTCAGAAAGATGCCAAAACACTTCTTAAGTGCATGAAAAAGAGCAAACTGTGAAAGAGCTTCAGACTTTTGTGATGCCTGATTACCTGAGTGTTGTCATCAGGATTTTTTAGGATAGCCCTGACAACCTGCAGCATTGGTGTTATACCAGTACCACCAGCAATCTGGAAGTAAAGATATACACATTGTTAGCAGTAGAAGCTACCATACAAAATAATGAAAAATTTAAAAAGGGCACATCCAGTGCTGAAAATACACGAATAGTTAACAAAAAGAATTCATCTGCTATTGTCCTTGTGTGGATGAATCAAAAGGTAGAGTACTGGGTCAAGTTCAAGGTATATTACCATGCCAATCTGTTTTTTCATGTTTGGGCTATATCTGAGCTTCTCAATGGGCCTAATGGAAGCATAAAAAATGCTTCAGTGACAGTAGTGTATAGAGGAAGCTAATGAAATTTCAACTCATGTTTCTTTACCCTTTGACTTCAACAACATCTCCTGGCTTCAAACTTGCAAAATACTGGCTCATTTTCCCATCAGGATAAACCTGTACAAGTACAATTAGCAAAAAAAAAAAAAAGCATCATATGTAAGGTATTGCCTATGAACAGAAATCAAATGCCAGAGACATCTATGTTCTATCCTACTATTCTTGATTCCATTATCAAGACCAACTTAAATTATTCCCTTAAAAAAAGACCACTTAAATTGGTACTCCAGTGATCTACAGGACAATAAAAGTTTCTGGAATTTATACAATGGATTTTGTGGATACCTTGATCAATAAGTCAAAATATCCTTTAGAATCTGGATCAGAGATAGGCGTATACCTGCAGAAAACAGGATGATATGCTCATTTAAGTCTGATTGAAGAATAATACTATTTTCATATTTTGTGCCCTTAACTACAAATATCCTATACTGGTGAACAGCTTTGTGTTTATGCTTATTCCTAGTTTGTGTTAACGCTTTACAAGAAATAAAGTTCCAAGAGGATGTCCTTGTTGCGGCACTTAAGACAGGGTAGTTGTATGCTGGACTCCACCATGCATTTGATTCAGTTGGCACAGAACTTACGGGCGAATAACAAATTTTCTTCTGCCCTCCACTTCATCACCAATAGGAGCCCTGCAATAATTTCATTTCTAGGCAGTCAACACACAGGATAGAAACTAGCTCGTGGTTATCAGGGTAAACAAAAAAGATGATCCTATAAGGGAAACAGAGAGGAGGAGGTCTCAACAGATAGCTTCTAAAGTGTGTACAAATCTACAAATAGTCTCTACGAGGCAATCCAGCCCTTTCTACTCTCTAGATTGTAGTAAAGGAATTCAGCGAACATGAACAGACAACAGGGATCATTAACCTTATTTGAGTAACACAAATAACATTTTGCTTTGCACCACAACAATCATTAGCGAGAATAGTGACACAAACTAAGATAATAGATACCATCAGCACATATATAAGTTGAAAGGAAAAAGGCAAGATAAGCATAATTTCATTCAAATTTTATCCAAAGTGATTATCCTAGCTAAGTAATTAAACCCTTGCAATCGGAGAAAATACCTTGTGATGAGACACGAGGCAACATCAAGGCCCAGCTTAGTATTTGGGTCAAAAGAAAACCTGCAAGATCAGATTACTTGCATAAGCCTAGCATTAAAGAAAACAAACTTTATTAAACGTAAATATAGGAAAAGTCACTAACATGATCGTGGGAAAATGGTGAATGCAATATTAACACTCAGAAATGTAAAATTGCAATATACTATACAATATTAAAAGAAATTAACGTGATTACTACAAGACCATCTATCCAAGTGTGAAACACCAAGATATGGATGTGTAATCCAAGAAGTTCTGCAATAATTACCTGAATAACTCCGAGTTGTGGCTAACCTTTGCCTTCTCTTGGAGCTTGAACTCTAACCACTTGTCAGGGTTAAGTGCTGAAAGGCAAGATGAAAGTCCATAGAAAAATAAGCAATTAGAACAATGATCATGCAAGCATGAGAAAATAAAAAATTCATACAGGCTATGCTGAATCATCAAATTTTCATAACCATAGAACTGCTTCACAAGTTCACATAAAAAAGTCAAACTACAGGCCTAAGCTGGCATCCAGAATGAAGGATTCTTTCACTCTGCGCCAACTACCGTAACAAAAGACTAACCCCGGCTGTGGATTCAGCATGTAATTGGACCTTTTTTCTAACTATTAATACAATGGCATGTAGCTCTCCTACACGTTCAAGAAAAATTCTGCACCAACTTTCTCATGGTTATATATACTATGAAGCAACCGATCTCCTTACAACAACATGTGGGACATAAAAGTCTACAACACGGTGACTAAACAATATGTCAGCTCAGAGACTATGTGCTAATGCAAAGAGTCACCCCTTAACAATTCGACACTGGTTTGTCTCTAGCAGCACATCTAGCCATCATCCAGGACAACAATCATCGTGCATTCGTGCTCAACTACTGCTTGTAAGTTCCAATCCCAGGAGATTCATCTAAAATTGATATGCTCCATATTAGAAACAATGCGGCATCCAGGTGCAAACAACATTTTCAGCTCACACAACCAAGCCCCGAATTGAACTAATTCCGTAGGCAGATACATGCAAAATTTGATCAAACCACACATCCACGAAACCTAGATCGGAGCAAATTAGGAGAGAAAGGGGGGCAACTCACCAACTTGCTCAGCGGCTTCCTCGCCCTTCTCCTCCAGGTGCGCCTGCAACAACCATCCAGCACCATGAGCCAAACAGAAAACAATCCCCGTTCATTCAGCGACTAGGGGCGGAGGAGACGAAAAGGGGAAACGAAATGGAGACGAAGGGTGGTTCTCAGGTTCGTACGACGGCGGGGGGAGATGAGGCGTAGAACAGCGCGGCTCCACCGCAGGCGGCGGCGGCCAGCGGGACCCGGCCGCGGTGGGCCCCGGCGAGCCTGCGCAGCAGCAGCGCCGCCATGGCGATTGGCGAGGGAGGCGAGAGGGCTCGTCGAGTGATCCGATCTGATGGGAGCGGAAGCGGACCAGCGGGGGTTCTTCCACACACAGTCACACACTGGCGTGGTTTTGTGGTGGTTATACAGATGGCGGAATTAGACCATCCACACTCGTTATCCTCCATTTTCTCCTTTAAAACAGAATATTTCATCCTCGTCATCAAGATACTCTCCTTTATATTCACTTCTCTCGCATCCATACTCCTTCATATCTCCTTCATGACCCACACAAATTTTTAATCCTCCTCCCACCCCCACCCACCCTCTCTCTCGGCTCCCCACCCCGCTCTCCTCTACTCTCCTCCACGGCCGTGAAGAACGAGGCACGAGGCCGGCCTCTCGTCCCTCCTCCCCAGCGGACGCCCATCCGCGTGACGCCGAGCACGCACGCAGACGGCCAGCAGCGGCCCTGGCCCAAGATCACCGACTCCCTTCCTCCCCCAAGCGGCCACGTGGACTCCGAGGCGCGCCAACGAGGTCGTCGATGGCATCCGTGCATCGGCTTCCTCACCTTCTCCTCGAGTCTGGGAACACGGCGAAGAGCCCCACCAGGCGCCACCACCGAGGAAGCGCCGCGGCGGTGGAGCTCCGCCTCCTCCTCCCAGGCGCTCCGGATCCGGAGCCCTCCTCCTCTCCTACGGGGGAGTCAGGCGGCCTCGAGGCGGCGAGCTCCTCCTCGAGCTCCCGCCATGGAGGTCCTCCTCCATGGCCCTGCCAGGTGCGGCGGCGGCGCGGCGGGTGCGGCGGCGTCGCTCACCCTCGCTCGTGCGGCTCGGCGGTGGACGAACGGCTCCGGCGCCGCCCTCTCTCTCTCCCCATCTTGGCGCGGACAAATGGCCGCTGCATGTGAGTGGTCACGAGGTCCGTGGCGCCTCGGCTCCGTCCCGCGGTGGTTACGAGGTCCCGTGGCGCCCCTCCGACGACGGCGGATCGAAAGGACTCGAGCTCCATGGGCGAGGGCGGGGCACATGCAGGCGCGGAGCGCGGCGGCGGCCGAGCACGCGTGAGGAGCAGGTGGAGCTCGCGCTTCCTCCTCCCTCCGGCGCAACCTCGTCGGCTCTGAGCTCGCGCAACCTCGTCAGCCGAGCTCCGCCCGCACCTTAGAAGCCGTGTTCCCTAACATTGGGAGCAGGGGAATGGGACGGGACGTTGTAAAATCATGGTACGAAGAGATATACCCGGGACGAATCGAACGAGGAACGTGCATCTTCGCCTTCATGTCTCGTGTGTTTAAATCCTTGCTTGTGCTATTTTTCTGCTTTTTAGTCATGCAAATTTTGGACCGTTAGATGCCACAACTCACATCCATCCGTCGTTACACCACCACAAACAGATAACCCTATCAGCCTATCCTTCCCCGTCGTTGACCCCCAAACGCGCCAGCCATCATCTATTCACCATCGCAGCACCGCCTCGCGGGACGGACTCAGGCGTGGCCGCCACGCCGTGCCGAGCAGGCCATGGGCAAGGGCGAGAGCCGCCTTCTCACTCGTTGAGGCCCTGCGACCACGAGTCTAGTGTCTAGTGCGCGCAGATGACGCCGCAGCTTCAGCGGCGCGCGACGGCAAGGCACAAGTGTCGAGGCATCCGCCGGAGACCAGACCTTGGCGGCGGTGCCATCCGCCTTCGTATGTCCAATAACATGGCTTGGCTCTTCAACCTGTCTCGTCCCCGGCACGGGTCGAGGTTCCACATGCTTTGGGGACGAGGTTCCCTACCGTCCCTCCTCGTTCCGGACGAGTTAACGCTGAACATGGGCACGTTCCGCGTTCCAGGCTTCTAAGCGCCGCACTTCCCTTCTACTCTGACTTCGGGCGCGAGGTCGTACGCGGGCGTGGCTGCGTCAGTCGGCGTGAGGCCCTCCATCACGCCAGATTCAAAGGAAGCAAGGGGCGACGCTTTTGGCGTACCTCCGTGACGCCTGCGGCGATTTCATGCCAAAAAGTCTGTGGAGGAGGCGATCGCGTTTTTTTAAAGGAGCCGGTGCGGATAGTCTTAGAGTGATGCCCTCGCTGATGCAGCAGAAGGCCGCCAGGTCCCACTCATAGCAACTTCGGTTCGAGTGGCATTTTAACATTTTTAATTTAGAAGACAGTATACTGAAAAAATTGATAAGACTTAGAATGATAATAACAATTTAAACCATGGTGAAATTCGTGAGGACCGAGTGGTGTGTAATGTTTGGAGTATAGACTTTGTTTTGTGGTATTTTAGTGGTGCGGTATTTTTGTTGAGATGATTGATGTTGGGTTGTTGTTTCATTTTTATTGTATTGATGAATGTGAGATTTTATCTTTTTTAAATATAATCGTAGCTCTTCTCCCTGGTTCGTTAAGAAAATAACCTAAATCATGAAGATGCGACATATGTCAAAGAGTTGTTGATCAAAATAAAAGCAAATAGGTTAATGTAGGTATTTAGTCTTGAGCTGTCAAATTATTTTATATGTGTGGATATAAACTTAATAAGAATGATTATCATGTCTTACTCCTAACATAATTATTCAAACGTTATCATGTCTTACTTCTAACATAGTTGTTTATCCTCGTTTCTACCTTACTTAGATTTAGTCTTCCTATCACAATCATCAAGGACACCTTTCTCTTTAACCTCACTCTTAATACTATTGATGATGTCTCTCTCTCTTCTCCCTCTGTGTCATCACACCACGTTGTCTCTTCATCGATAATAATGATCTAAGAGCATCTCCAACAGTTTGCCATATTTTACTTGGCATATCTTGTGTTTTGCCAACTTCTAAAAATACGTGTCAAGTAAAAAAAGGATTCATCTCCAACAATTTGGCATAATTCACTTGCCAAACTGAGATCTAACTTACATCAGGAACCTCAGAGAGAAACAGAATTATGTTTATGTCCTTCCACCTCTTAAAAACTTACATCAGGAACCCTTCTCTATTATTTATTTCTTTTTCACCCTCCCACCTAGAGGGAAACATCATGCAAGTCGTGATGGCAATCGGAGTCGCGACGCCGTGGAGAGACCTAAAATGCCAAGTTGTTATTGATGCCAAGTTGTTTTGCCAAACTGTTGGAAGCCATTTTTTCTTATTTTGTCAAAATTAGATGGATGCAAGTTGAGATAACAAACTGTTGAAGTTGTTCACTTGCTCACCACTTGCGTCTCTGCCACCAACTTTCCAAACTAATATTTCTATCTTAAACATTGATATCATCTCTTTCTATTTTTATCATTATGTATCTACTTTGCCACTAACTTTCTTCTTCACCACCAAATTTTGACTATATGTAACCATGTAACCATATCAAATGGTATGTATATAGATGAACTTCCATTCCTTTTAACATAAAATCAAATGCAACAAATTGTTTGATGGCTTGGATGGTTCCAAATTTTTCCAAACTCGGTTTTTATTGACCAAGCCTAGTCCTACAATACCACTTGTTTCCTTGCCACCAACTTTCCAAACTAATCTTCCTATCTCAAATATGATATCATCTCTTTCTATTTTTATTGTTATGTATCTACTTTGCCAGTAGTTTTCTTCTTCACCATTAACATTTCGACTATATGTAACCATGTAACCATCTCAAATGGTATGTAGATAAATGGACTTCCATTCCTTTTAAAAGAAATCAAATGCAACAAATTGTTTGATGGTTTGGATCGTTCCAAATTTTTTCAAACTCAGTTTTTATCAACCAAGCCTAGCCCTACAGAAGGACCAAAATCCAGTCTACACGTTGAATGGGTCACACTTGCTAGTCAACCTCTTGTGCTTTTCGTTCTCGCTTCACACAAAAAGGGTTTGAACCGGGTTAATAAGCTTCCCGAGACCGTCCTTTTAGCTTGGTCTGGGTCTCCCTGGGCAAGCAGTATGGGACTAAATCCCACACGCTACACTGTTTTCAGCGCAGCTATAGTAGCCGCGCTACATTAACTGGCTTCTAGCTCGGCTCACAACTTGGCCCAACAACAATTGGCCCACTGAGTTTGTTACAGGCTCATAGCCCAGGTTGGAACGGGTCTAAAAACCCATCTCTACTGCAGACGGCTAGATTACTTCAACCTTAGGGTTTCCTTCATAGTTCATCTACAGATCCTCCCACTCCCACTCCCCCACCCCCACATGCCACCGCCTCTTGGCCTATCCTTATCTTGTCCTCCTACCCATGGTCGAGCACAAGCGAGGGCAAGGTGATCCCCCACGCCCATCCATACCCTTCAACCGCCGGCTCCCAACTCCTTCAATTTCTTCCATTTGCTTCACCCTATCCGTGCCACCCGGTCGCCACCCGACTCCCTTCGTGTACGCTCGCTCAATTGTCACCCAAATCCCTTAACATCCACATCACCGGTCTCCAACTCCCTTTCTACAGTCGAGATAGACACCAATCATGTCGCCTTCCTCCCTATAGGTGTGGCCTGTGTATGATGGGAAATTGGCGGACACATAGGCATGTCTGGAAGCATGTGATGCTCACAGATCTAGGGTGTATGTGTGATTTCCTACCGTGGCGGCTGGTAGGTGCGGAGATGGATTGATGGGAAGTTGGTTGGCACATAGGCATGCCTACAAGATGTGATGCCCACAGATCTAGGGTGTAGGTACGATTTTCTACCACGGTGGTCGGTGCGCGGATGGGCGCGGGGCGGGCGTGTGAGGCCTGCATCTATAGGCATTTTACCTATCGCCATATATAATCAAAGATCCATAAAGGTATGTGAAATACTGTTGAATTCCATTCTCGATTTGTGATATGCTCTCTAGTAAAAATTTTTTAGAAAATATTTCTCTTTCAATTTTTTTTCTCTAGTAACAGCCTGGCTGAAGTTAGGAATTTGAGTCCAGATCAAATAGGCAAAATTTAGATTTGGAAGGATTTGATGTGTTACTACTTACTAAGCATTATTAGCTGATGTAGATATGTGGTATGCTATAGCTAGTATATCCTTTTTTTAAAGAAAATATCTCCCTTTTACTTTTTCTCCAAGAACTAAGTTAAGAATTTGACTCCGGATCAAATAGGAAAAATAAAGATTTGGAAGGATTTGATGTACTACTTGATCTATAGATGGGTTGGCAAGCAACTTGCGTTCGCTAAGAAAGGTGAGTTATACATAACGGGTTGCTTGCTTATTTTTCAGCTCACAATTTGCCAAAGTGACACTGACAACTGCACACACCATGCCGAATAGAAGCCAACCCGCATACAGTAAGCTAGAAACAACTTTCCTGTAAACCATAATCAAATTTTGTGCCACCTAGAGAAACTCCAAATGGTTAAGTAGTATAAAGCATCTGCATAAACAAATTATTTTTTACATATGTTTTGGAAAGAATTTCAATAAAAAAGAACTCAACTACTTAGACATCCAGATTAGTCCCAAACAAAAAGAGGGAGCTCCAAACTATATTTCCGGACAAGAGTAAAATAATTTAGCACCATTTACACTTTTCTTGAGCCATTCTCTGCTACAACATTCATGTTTCTAAGAAAATTTTTAAAACACTCAGCACACATGGCAGCTCTTACGACAAGTGCCATAGTAGTCGGGACTGCCTATCATAAATAACGGATTCCTGTCACATTCCCCACTAGCAGCCCAATCGACACATTTAGCATCTTCATCTGTGCACTCATCCTCGGATGCCAATGAAGATTTTGGAGTATCAGTCTTTCTCAAATGGATATGTTTTATGGCCAACCATTCCTCACCTTCAAGGACAGAACACACTTCATATTGGCTATCCTTGTCTATTACTCCATCAGGCTTTAAATTGAACAGCAGAATAGCATTTCCCTTGACAGGTTGTACCGCATAACCAACACACTCAGATGCTGCCCCTTGCTCAACTTGGGTGCCCTGCAGCTATAAACATAGTTTGGTATAAGATATTTTCATTTATACATCAGCTGAAATATTTAAAGAAAGAACAAATCATGTAGAGTCTAAAAGCGTATACATATTCTCGAAAGGGATGGTCACAACTCACAAGTAGGTCCTATGAGAAAGCAATATTACCTCAGATCTGGGGAAGATAGTTTCCCCGCCTTGCTTGACATCAGAAAGATATATCAAAACTGTCACAAGTCTATCATTGCCACTGCTTGATTGAGATCCATAGCTACTGTAGCCACTTTTGTTCACCTCATACTTCAAAATCTGCATACGCTCTCCAAAATCTGAAGGGCACTAAAAATTTCAACACCCAGCAAGCAAGATTACACAGAATTACAAATGAGTAAATCATGTGAACCGGGAATACCTTTTGGAAGAAAGCTCCATATTGATATCCTATCTTCAATCTTTGAAACAATCGTGTCCTTCATAAGGTGAAGATGATATGAGGTTAGAGTAAATTGAATACTTAGAAATTGAACAGTCCAGTGCTAGTATCAGCTCAGAAAAAAAGCAGTAAATTCAAACTTCCAATTATTTTGATACACCTATCTATTGGATTGATCCTAAATAATGATGACGAAATACACATTTTCTTCATTGTTTTCCATACAGAAAGGAGCAGAGTTTCAATTTCATTTAACTGCACATTTGAAAATTCTCACATTTCGTCCCCAACAAAAACTTGACCAACCTAGGAGGAACTACGTGGTATTGTAAAAAAGAAAAAAAAAAGGCACCCGAATTCAAGTCGAAAATAACTGCAACCTGGATGGTAGGTGTGCACACCACACCTCACACCAGCTGTGCTACCCTCAATTCCTATTCTCACAGCTAACAGATGATAATTCGACCACAGACAAAATTATACTAAAACGTTGAACTTATATGCATTATTCCAAAAGAACCACTCATCAGAATATTATGAAACGAAGATGTATGCTCACTTTGCTATCAGCCATGTACATTTTGATGCTTCCATCAGTGTTGTTCCGGGAACTACTTGTAGCACCAACGGCAACAACTAAAGATGATTCCTTCTTACCATGTGCCTGCAACAGTGAAAATATAAGCTTCAAATACAAAGATAGTGAAAGTATATAATTTATCAGCGATAAGTGCAATGTAATATATTACCATAGATATCAAGTGGTCGCACTCCATGTCAGAAAGAAAACCTTTATACAAGAAGACCCTAAATTAAGGTAAGAAACTAGGTACATGTCCAGTACAAAAGATTAAAAGAAGAATTGAAAAAGAAAATTCTGAAACATGATTTTCAACGCAGACAAAATTCCAGGCACAAAATTGTAAGTATACCAAGATCAAGATCTCTCATGAACCTTGCAATTAGGATAAGATGCAATGCATTAAATAGGAAAACTGTTTTTCGTTCATCAAACTAAAAGACAGTGATGAAATAAACCTTGGATGCCATGAGAGCCGCTTCGACTTTGAAGGATCAAAAGCAAACTGCGAGCTTGCAAAAGAGGAGCCGCCTGAGGAGTTCACAAAAGATGATTGCACGGTAGTCAAATCAAACCTGTAAGTAGAAACAAATGGATTACACCAAACAATCTTCTATGAAGGGAATAATTAAAATTTGGACCTATGTTTTCATGTCTCCTTATTAGCTAAGGTTCCTATCTATTGTATCCTTGAACTGTTTCTCCTCTGTTGTTTCAGTTCTACATTGGTTTTTCTACCCCAGTTTTTGTGACTTCCAAGTTATCCACTTCTCTCACAGCTAGAGCATAAAATCTTTCTCTCACAATTCCTCCCCCCTATTCTCTTCACTCCACTTGCATTGTTAATTGCATTACTGGACTTTCTGTAGTTTATTTCGGACAGCTTTTTTTGTTCCTTTTATTATTTCTTAGACAAAATTGATGAAGATGACCCAAATCACCTTATTCTATCCACCTTATTTCTTAGCTATAAAAATTGAAGATGAACATCAACACATCTCGGAGGCAATATTAGACTTGAAAGACCAATGCTGTCCACCACCGCAGCAAGGTCGAGACAGCTAATTGGTATACATGGATAATTCGCAAGATTAGCCACATCAGCAACATAAATGCCAGGGGAACCCAATGCAATTTAGCCCACCAACAGCTCAGGATATCCAAATCCGTCAGAACAAGATCAGGAGAAACTTACTTGCGCGAAGAAGCCGAAGTGCAGGACGGCGCAGACGCTAGACATGCTACAACAAGCACCAGCAAGACCCCAACACCAGGCCCCATGGATCTCCTTCTGCAGTTCCCTTCCCTTCCTCTGAAGGCTGCAAATCTGCAACTCTCTGCTCCTTGGGATCCAATTCCAATCCCTGCAGCTTGACAGATCTGCAACTCTCCTCTCCGTTCGGCTCTCCTCCCTCCCTCCTCTCGCTGACTGCAGAGGAAGCCGAGAAACCACGCAGAAAGAAATGGTGTCGAAGCCCAATGGGCCGCGTTGAAACCATGGAACCATTTGGCCCAACGGAACAGAGGAAGGTGGACAGCAAGGACTGAAAGCAACTGCACTGATAAAATACTCCCAGTCTTGTAAAATAAAATAGAAATGATGGCAGAATTGCAGGTTCGATCAGGGGGATTACATGCACGGATTCAACAGCAAACGAAGTACAAGCACAACACCAATGGCAGCATTGTTCAATTCGACATGGCAGATTGCCCAGTTCTTTATTCACTTTGTTGCTGTCACTGTTACGGCGGACATGGCGGGCAGGTGTCGCATGGTGAGCACTCAGTCCTGCTCCGGCCAGTCGCCGTAGATGCCGCGCGTCTTCTTGAGGCTCAGAATCTCCAGTCGGCTGAGCTTGCGACCGTCCTCCCCGACCGGGGGAGGAGGAGCAGATGGGAACGCCCTCGCGGCAGCAGCCGGTGCATAGCTGGTGGTGGTGGTGCTGCTACGGGCCGCGCCGCCCGGCGCCGAGAACGACGCCCTCACAAACGGCGTCGCGTGCCTCAGCGCGTGCTCCACGGACCTTGGGCCCCCGGGGTAGCGCATCTCTGCACCAGAAACACGGGAGAGATGTAGATCGTGGTGCGATCCGCGAGATCCGGGCACGATCGGCCTCCATGCACACGTACAGGGCGAGCTCTAGAGCGCACGTACCTGCCACTTCCGCCGCGGTGGCGTGGGCGTAGTTGCACCGGTCCCCGTAGTGGCAGCTCCCCCTGTCCCTGAACTCGAAGCAGACCTTGCCGCCGTAGTACCCGCCGAAGGGGGGCTCGGCGGCAGCTGGCGGCGGCGGCGGCGGCGGCGTCTTCCGCCTGTGGAGGACGAGCGCGGGCGGCACGAACATCGGCGGGCGCAGCTCGGCCTCGCCGTGCGCGAAGGTGCACCCGTCCTCGTATGCACACTTGCCCGCCTCGAACTTCTCGCACAGCTTCGTCTTGTAGAACACCTTCTCCGGTAGTTCCGGGTGCGGCTGCTCCCCGAAAACCCCCGCCCCCGGGTTGTTGTGCTGCTCCCGCTCACGCTCACGCTCCGTCTCCCGCTCCCGCTGCTGGCGGGCGTGCGGCGGCGGCGGCGGCCTCGGCGCCGCCGATCCCACGGGAAGCACGATCACCCCGTCCGGCGACGCCTCCCAGCGGGCAGCCCGAGCCCCAGCACCGGCGGCGGCGGCCTTGCCCTCATCCCTCTCCATGGCCTCACCAAACCCTATCCCTTCCGCTGGTAGCGTGATCCGGGAAGCCGCCGGGCGGGCAAAGGCCGTAGATTTATGGCGTGCCGAGCCGCGGCAGGCAGTGAGGAAATTGGGGGCCGGCGCGGCGCTGCCCGTGGCAGTCGGGATCGGGTCAGAAGGGGACAATTCGCCGGTTGGCTCCAGCAGATTGGACGCGACCGCCCGGCCGGATCGGCATTTGAGTCGAGGGGCTCGATCAGGCGCGGTGCGAGGCATGCCGGAAACGGAAACGCCCCCCTCGTCGAACTTCGTGCTACTCGCGGTGGCGGCGTGGGGAAGGTGGCGTCCTGCCTGGCGTCTCGCCCTGTGTCCCGGCGTCGTGGGCGTCGGCGGGCTGCTGGGCTTCCGCTAACCGTGGACTAGGGTTGGCTCGTGCACGATGGGCCGCTCGGTGTAGCAGGATGGGCCGCATATGCATGCATATATGGGCTACCCATCCATCGACCAACCTTTTACTTCTTTTGTTTCTGTGCGACTTGCTGCCGCCTGTCTTTGTTATTGGGTTGTGAATAACCCTGTTGTTTTTATCCATAATTCATATTCAAATGCACACCCACTTCAAATGGGGAGAGTATGAGTAGAAAAATTTATTCATTAAAGAAATGAAGAGGATAGAGTCTGGAGAGGGTACAAATGATCAATTGGGTATGTATAGAATCTAGTACAAAATTAATTATCCATTGGGGAGGGTAAGAAGTAGATAATAACTAGGTTCCTAATAATTATTTGAACTTAGGTATGAACAAGAGTGGATTTGTTCATACCCTCCCTAGTGGCAGCCTTAGTTGTGAAACAAGAAAATGATTAGTTGACATATCCGTTAAAGATGTACCATCTTCACCATTAACCATCATTTGATGGAAGGTATCGCGGGTTGACCCATTGTAAAACTTAGGTTGTAACATCCCTTGCAACTGAATCATACAACTCACAAGTTTTATTATGTTTCACACACACACACACACACACACACACACACACACACACACACACACACACACACACACACACACACACACACACACACACACACACACACACACACACACAACACAACACAAACACAGGAAATGGTCACAAAGAAAGAACGCGCGAAAACACATGAACTACATTTTACTTTCAATATGGCCAAATCACCCATCTTTATAGTTGATGCATTACGGATATACTAGGGCCGACATTAATGCAAAGATGTTTAACTTCATGTGGGTCTCTTTTATCATGTGGGTCGCTGGTTTGATTGTGGTTATGTGTTGTAATTGTGTTTTTATCATGTGCAATTAAACACTAAACGAGTGTAGGAAGTGAACTTGAAAAAAAATGTAAATAGTGAGATTAAACACGAATCACACATATTTACACACATATACACATGTTTATATGGTCGTGTGTGCAATAAGAAACATGCTTTGGGTGGATAATTGGGCACATGCAGGAGAATATGTAGCCACATGCATGTGATAGAGAAAAATATGAATCTATAGTGTAGTGAGCTTGTACGTAGTTATCATGTACTATATGAGAATAATATCTTATTATTATGCGCTATATGCATGCTTCAAATTACTATTATAAATATACTATATGGAACTACGATATTTCCTACTATAGTGTAAATCAACGTATGGTCACCGACCATCTAACATTTAGGATCTACAATAACACTACATGCATTTGTGCTAACTTCTATATTTTGATTAACTTGTTTGAGGGTATGATGTCTATTTTTTACCTTACGTTCTTTACTTCTTTTAACACACACACACACACACAGAGAGGGAGAGAGAGAGAGAGAGAGAGAGAGAGCAACGGCCACAAAAAGAGCAAGGATACAATCTTCATTCCTCGTGCCAACAAAGCCCACCTAACCCACACCACAACTCAGTGTGCCACAACCGATCTTCTTACCCCTTGTCCCATCCAGGACCCTTAGCAGCAAACATGGATTGTAGAATGGGCCACGACCTCAAAGCCCATTGAGATGTTGAAACCCTAGCTCTCCACCCTAGCATCTTATCCTCACGTCTTTTCCTACTCAAAATCTCTGCCGCCTTAGCTAATTTACTACTAAATCATTTGAATTATTTATTTTTTCATCTAAATTGTTTAAACGTTAAATGTATTGTCACCGACCATCTAGCATTTAGGGTCTAGAATAACACCGCTTGCATGTGCTAACTTATCTGTTTTGATTAACTACTTTGAACGTATATCTTTATTTTTTGAACCTTCTATTTTTTACTTCTTTTTACACACTCAACACACACATAAAAAATTGTCAGAGAGAAAGAACATGCACACACATGGACTACATTTTGCTTTCACTATGGCCAAAACCACCCATCTTTTATAGTTGATGCATTAAGGATATATTAGGGTCAGCAGTAATGCAAAGATGATGCTTAACTTTATGTGGTCTCATTTATCATGTGGGTCGGTGGTTTGGTTGTGGTTATGTGTTGTAATTGTCCTTTTATCATGTATTGCATTTGTATGGATGGTGTTGCTTTGAAATAAATATATATATACACGATAATTAATTTGACCGCATCCAAGCGCTAACAAAAACACCACATCCTTCAAGTGTTCACCTAAACAAATGTAAGTAGTCATTTACACACTTGTAAACTATAAATAGAGGGTATGTCTGTAGTTTTTGACCTCGTCGTTGAATTAAACGCTAAACGCATTACAATTTGTGATAAACCTGAACAAAAAATAGTGCAAATAGTGAAATTAAATAGGTGTTACACATATTTACACACTTAAAACACACATTTAGATGGTCGCGTAGGCAATAAGGAACATGCTTTGGACGGTTAATTAGGCACGTGCAGAAAGAATATGTCACTACACACTTTATAGGGAAAAAGTATGAATATTTGGTATTGAACATGCATTTAGTGATCATGCACTATAGGAGAATAATGTCATTATGTGCTATATGTATGCTTCAAATTGCTATTATAAATATAGTATATGGAACTACGATATTTACTATTATAGTGTAAATCAATGTATGGTCACCGACCATCTAATATTTAGGATCTACAATAACACCGCATGCATCTGTGATAACATCTATATTTTGGTTAACTTGTTTGAGGGTATGATCTCTATTTTTTTTACCTTACATTTTTTACTTATTTTATCACACACACACACACCAGAGAGAGAGAGAGAGAGAGAGAGAGAGCAGCGGCCACAAAAAGAGAAAGGATACAATTGTTATTCCTCGTGCCAGCAAAACCCACCTAACCCAAACCACAACTCAGTGTGCCACAACCGATCTCCTTATCCCTTGTCCCATCTAGGACCCTTAGCGACAAACATGGTTGTAGAATGGGTCACGACCTCAAAGCCCATTGAGATGTTGAAACCTTAACTCTCCACCCTAGCATCGTATCCTCAAATCTTTTCCCACTCAAAATCTTTACCGCTTTAGCTAGTTTACTACTAAATGATTTGAATTATTTAATTTTGCTTATTGAGATATTGAACGATGTATGTTCTTTTTTTAAATAACCCTTCTATTTTTTTACTTATTTTCACACACACACAACACAACACACACACACACACACACAGAGCAACGACCACAAAAAGAGTAAGGATACAATCGTCATTCCTCGTGCTAGTAAAACCGATCTAACCCACATCACAATTCAGTGTGCCACAACCGATCTCCTTACCCCTTGTCCCACCAAGGACCCTTAGCGACAAACATGGGTTGGAGAATGGGCCACGACCTCAAAGCCCATTGAGATGTTGAAACTCTAACTCTCCACCCTAGCATCGTATTCTCACGTCTTTTACCACTCAAAATCTCAACCGCCTTAGGTAGTTTACTACTAAATCATTTGAATTATTTAATTTTGCTTATTGGATGTTGAATTGATGTATGTTCTTTTTAAAAAACCTTTTATTTTTTTTACTTCTTTTGAGACACACACACACAGAGAGAGAGAGAGAGCAATACCACAAAACAAAGAGGATACAATTGTCATTCCTCGTACAAGAAACCCACCTAACCCAAACCATAACTCAGTGTGCCATAACCGATCTCATTATCCCTTGTCCCATCTAGGACCCTTAGTAACAAACATGGGTGTAGAATGGGTCACGACCTCAAAGCCCATTGAGATGTTGAAACCTTAACTCTCGACCCTAGCATCGTATCCTCAAATCTTTTCCCACTCAAAATCTTTGCCGCCTTAGCTAGTTTACTACTAAATCATTTGAATTATTTAATTTTGCTTATTGAGATGTTGAACGATGTATGTTCTTTTTTTTAAAAAACCCTTCTATTTTTTACTTATTTTCACACACACACACACACACAACACAACACAACACAACACACACACACACAGAGAGAGCAACGACCACAAAAAGAGCAAGGATACAATCGTTATTCCTCGTGCTAGTAAAACCCACCTAACCCACACCACAATTCAGTGTGCCACAACCGATCTCCTTACCCCTTGTCCCACCCAGGACCCATAGCGACAAACATGGGTTGGATAATGGGCCACGACCTCAAAGCCTATTGAGATGTTGAAACCCTAACTCTCCACCCAAGCATCTTATCATCACATCTTTTCCCACTCCAAATCTTTACCGCCTTAGGTAGTTTACTACTAAATCATTTGAATTATTTAGTTTTGCTTATTGAGATGTTGAATTGATGTATGTTCTTTTTTAAAAAACCTTCTATTTTTTTCCTTCTTTTGACACACACACAGAGAGAGAGAGCAACGGTCACAAAAAGAGTAAGGATACAATTGTCATTCCTCGTGCCAGCAAAACCCACCTAACCCAAACCATAACTCAGTGTGCCATAATCGATCTCATTATCCCTTGTCCCATCTAGGACCCTTAGCGACAAACATGGGTGTAGAATGGGTCACGACCTCAAAGCCCATTGAGATGTTGAAACCTTAACTCACCACCCTAGCATCATATCCTCAAATCTTTTCCCACTCAAAATCTTTGCCTCCTTAGCTAGTTTACTACTAAATCATTTGAATTATTTAATTTTGCTTATTGAGATGTGGAACAATGTATGTTCTTTTTTTAAAAACCCTTCTATTTTTTACTTATTTTCACACACACACACACAACACACAGAGAGAGAGAGAGAGAGAGCAACGACCACAAAAAGAGGAAGGATACAATCGTCATTCCTCGTGCCAGTAAAACCTACCTAACTCACACCACAATTCAGTGTGCCACAACCGATCTCCTTACCCCTTGTCCCACCCAGGACCCTTAGCGACAAACATGGGTTGGAGAATGGGCCACGACCTCAAAGCCCATTGAGATGTTGAAACCCTAACTCTCCACCATAGCATCGTATCCTCACGTCCTTTCCCACTCAAAAGCTCTACCGCCTTAGGTAGTTTACTACTAAATAATTTGAATTATTTATTTTTGCTTATTGGATGTTGAATTAATGTATGTTCTTTTTCAAAAAACCTTCTATTTTTTACTTATTTTGACACACACACACAGAGAGAGAGAGAGAGAGAGAGAGAGCAACGGTCACAAAAAGAGCAAGGATACAATTGTCATTCCTCGTGCCAGCAAAACCCACCTAACCCAAACCATAACTCAGTGTGCCATAACCGATCTCATTATCCCTTGTCCCATCTAGGATCCTTAGTGACAAACATGGGTGTAGAATGGGTCAAGACCTCAAAGCCCATTGAGATGTTGAAACCTTAACTCTCCACCCTATCATCGTATCCTCAATTCTTTTCCCACTCAAAATCTTTGCCGCCTTAGCTAGTTTACTACTAAATCATTTGAATTATTTAATTTTGCTTATTGAGATGTTGAACGATGTATGTTCTTTTAAAAAAACCCTTCTGTTTTTTACTTATTTTCACACACACAGAACACAACACACACACACACACAACCACACACAGAGAGAGAGAGAGCAACGACCACAAAAAGAGAAAGGATACAATCGTCATTCCTCGTGCCAGTAAAACCCACCTAACCCACACCACAATTCAGTGTGCCACAACCAATCTCTTTACCCCTTGTCCCACCCATGACCCTTAGCGACAAACATGGGTTGGAGAATAGGCCACGACCTCAAAGCCCATTAAGATGTTGAAACCCTAACTCTCCACGCTAGCATCGTATCCTCACGTCTTTTCCCACTCAAAATCTCTACCGCCTTAGGTAGTTTACTACTAAATCATTTGAATTATTTAATTTTGCTTATTGAGATGTTGAATTGATGTATGTTCTTTTTAAAAAAAACCTTTTATTTTTTTACTTCTTTTGACACACACACACACACACAGAGAGAGAGAGAGAGCAACAATCACAAAAAGAGTAAGGATACAATTGTCATTCCTCGTGTCAGCAAAACCCACCTAACCCAAACCATAACTCAGTGTGCCATAACCGATCTCATTATCCCTTGTCCCATCTAGGACCCTTAGCGACAAACATGGGTGTAGAATGGGTCACGACCTCAAAGCCCATTGAGATGTTGAAACTGTAACTCTCCACCCTAGCATCGTATCCTCAAATCTTTTCCCACTCAAAATCTTTGCCGCCTTAGCTAGTTTACTACTAAATCATTTGAATTATTTAATTTTGCTTATTGAGATGTTGAACGATGTATGTTCTTTTAAAAAAACCCTTCTATTTTTTACTTATTTTCACACACACACACACACACACACACAGAGAGAGAGAGAGAGCAACAACCACAAAAAGAGCAAGGATACAATCGTTATTCCTCGTGCTAGTAAAACCCACCTAACCCACACCACAATTCAGTGTGCCACAACCGATCTCCTTACCCCCTGTCCCACCCAGGACCCTTAGCGACAAACATGAGTGGGAGAATGGGCCACGACCTCAAAGCCCATTGAGATGTTGAAACCCTAACTCTCCACCCTAGCATCGTATCCTCACGTCTTTTCCCACTCCAAATCTTTACCGCCTTAGGTAGTTTACTACCAAATCATTTGAGTTATTTAATTTTGCTTATTGAGATGTTGAATTGATGTATGTTCTTTTTTAAAAAACCTTCTATTTTTTCCTTCTTTTGACACACACATAGAGAGAGAGAGCAACAGTAAAAAAAAAGAGTAAGGATACAATTGTCATTCCTCGTGCCAGCAAAACCCACCTAACACAAACCATAACTCAGTGTGCCATAATCGATCTCATTATCCCTTGTCCCATCTAGGACCCTTAGCGACAAACATGGGTGTAGAATGGGTCACGACCTCAACGCCCATTGAGATGTTGAAACCTTAACTATCCACCCTAGCATCATATCCTCAAATCTTTTACCACTCAAAATCTGTGCCTCCTTAGCTAGTTTACTACTAAATCATTTGAATTATTTAATTTTGCTTATTGAGATGTGGAGCGATGTATGTTTTTTTAAAAACTTCTATTTTTACTTATTTTCACACACACACACACAACACACAAAGAGAGAGAGAAACGACCACAAAAAGAGCAAGGATACAATCATCATTCCTCGTGCCAGTAAAACCCACCTAACTCACACCACAATTCAGTGTGCCACAACCGATCTCCTTACCCCTTGTCCCAGCCAGGAACCTTAGCGACAAATATGGGTTGGAGAATGGGCCACGACCTCAAAGCCCATTGAGATGTTGAAACCCTAACTCTCTCCACCCTAGCATCATATCCTCACGTCCTTTCCCACTCAAAATCTCTACCGCCTTAGGTAGTTTACTACTAAATCATTTGAATTATTTAATTTTGCTTATTAGATGTTGAATTGATGTATGTTTTTTTAAAAAAACCTTCTATTTCTTTACTTCTTTTGACACACACACACACACACACAAAGAGAGAGAGAGACAGCAACGGTCACAAAAAGAGCAAGGATACAATTGTCATTCCTCGTGCTAGCAAAACCCACCTAACCCAAACCATAACTTAGTGTGCCATAACCGATCTCATTATCCCTTGTCCCATCTAGGACCCTTAGTGACAAACACGGGTGTAGAATGGGTCACGACCTCAAAGCCCATTGAGATGTTGAAACCTTAACTCTCCACCCTAGCTTCGTATCCTCAAATCTTTTCCCACTCAAAATCTTTGCCGCCTTAACTAGTTTACTACTAAATCATTTTGAATAATTAAATTTTGCTTATGGAGATGTTGAACAATGTATGTTCTTTTTTAAAAAAACCTTTTGTTTTTTACTTATTTTCACACACAGACCACACAACACACACACAGATAGAGAGAGAGAGAGAGAGCAACGACCACAAAAAGAGCAAGGATACAATCGTCATTCCCCGTGCCAGTAAAACCCACCTAACCCACACCACAATTCAGTGTGCCACAACCAATCTCCTTACCCCTTGTCCCACGCAGGACCCTTAGCGACAAATATGGGTTGGAGAATGGGCCACGACCTCAAAGCCTATTGAGATGTTGAAACCCTAACTCTCCACCCTAGCATCGTATCCTCACGTCCTTTCCCACTCAAAATCTCTACCGCCTTAGGTAGTTTACTACTAAATCATTTGAATTATTTAATTTTGCTTATTGGATGTTGAATTGATGTATGTTCTTTTTTAAAGAACCTTCTATTTTTTTACTTCTTTTGACACACAGAGAGATAGAGAGCAACAGTCACAAAAAGAACAAGGATACAACTGTCATTCCTCGTGCCAGCAAAACCCACCTAACCCAAACCATAACTCAGTGTGCCATAACCGATCTCATTATCCCTTGTCCCATCTAGGACCCTTAGCGACAAACATGGGTGTAGAATGGGTCACGACCTCAAAGCCCATTGAGATGTTGAAACCTTAACTCTCCACCCTAGCATCGTATCCTCAAATCTTTTCCCACTCAAAATCTTTGCCTCCTTAGCTAGTTTACTACTAAATCATTTGAATTATTTAATTTTGCTAATTGAGATGTTGAACGATGTATGTTCTTTAAAAAAACCTTCTACTTTTTACTTATTTACACACACACAACACAACACACACACACAGAGAGAGAGGGAGCAACGACCACAAAAAGAGCAAGGATCAAGGCTAAGCGGGTGTGTTCGCCAGCGCGGCGTGCATCGTGTGTGGCTAAGTGGCCAAAAGACTGGGGCTTTGCCCCTTGCCCAAGTGCTCAAGGCCGGTTCGACCAAGGCGGCGCTCTGGCCGGCAGTCACAGGTGTTCGAGGAAATGCTCCAGAGGAGCTCCGGCGCGGCAAGGCTCGCCGGTGGTGAGGCGTGTAGGTGGTTGGCCAACAAATGGCATGGCTCGACTCGGGAGACGAAGGCGCACACGATAGGCCCAGAAAGGCGGCACCTTTGGCTAGAGCGGGGCTCAACGGCGACGGCGCGGAGATGGACGCGGCGGTGCGGTGCGGCGATCGCCGGCGTGGGCGCGTGTATGCGTCAATTCGCCAGGCGCGTATGCGCGTGCATCAGGTGAGGCTAACCGGGCGAAAAGACCGTGGCTTCGCCTGCCCAAGTGCTCAAGGCCGGTTCGACTAAGGCGGCGCTCGGCCGGCGTGCGGCGACGCGGAGAGCTGCGGCGAGGCGGCGACGCCGCGTGGGTGCGCGGTCTCGCAGGCGGGCGTGCGAGCACGGAGAACCCCCAAAGGCTGGGCTTTTCTTTCCCTTTCTTGCCCGTGCGTGCACGGATGGCAAACCGGCGGAAACGGCCGCGGCGGCGTGGCGAGCAAGACGGCGGGTTCGCCGGCGATCAAGGGGAAGAGGGGCCAGCTGGTGAGCGCGCGTGTTGTCGACGGCACTGCAGCGTAAGGCATGGCTCGAAGGCCGGCGATGAGAAATTGTAACTGTCCCAGTCTCTTGGCACTAGCGGGTCATCCTAATCATCTGAGGAGTCCTCTTGCAACCCACGCTCATCGTCCACCGGCCTCCATTTCGCATCGCCTCAAGATGCTTCTTCATTAACTTCCTCGTCAATTTCACCACGTGCCTCAACGGGTGTCTGACTATGTTCCTCCTCAACTCCTACTTCGCCCGCCGCAGACCATCTCCTTCTTACGCCTCGGTTGCGGACCATCTCCTCGCTTCTAGTTCACCTCACCGGTGAGCACCACTACCCTCCTCATGCACTTGACTATTAGACCCAGTGAACAGCTTTGGACAAACAAAATCACGGGCAAACCAATTTGACACAGCTCGATATAACTCCTCCAATGTTCAGTGTCTTGAAGTGGCATAAGCTCCCAATATACTGCCTCACTCCTGTTGATTAGAGCCATAATGGACAAGTCATGTTGCTCTACATCTACATGGAATGCCTTATAAAAAAAGTTGGTTATGGCCCCCCAAGTTCTTTCTCTCACGCTCTTCTAATCACATGGTCAACCGAATCAAATTCTGACAAGTCAACTCCATTTTCACCATATCTAATTTGGCCATTACCGAAATACAACTTCACAGTAACTGCATCCGACATGTCTGACAGCATGAAAAAATAATCGCTATTAACAAGTGGATCTGTAACTACAAAATATATCTACTCAGATCTACACTTAAACAATAATTTTAATAAGCAGATCTACACTAGAACTATAATTTTACTAATTGATCTACACTAATACTATAATTTTACTAAACAGATCTACACTAGAACTATAATTTTACTAATCGATCTACACTAAAACTATAATTTCACTAAGCAGATCTACACTAAAACAGTACTTAAAAATATGAATTACCAGAGTATTTACCTCTAACGAGACGAAAAACCGGCAGAGCTTCGCACCTTGGCCACCTCCTCCTCACTCCCTTCTCTTCTCCCCGCCCCCTCTCCTTTTCTTCCGAATTATTATGACATTTTCGGCTGAATTTCGACCTTAAATAGGCAGCAGATCCTACCGCCGTGTGGTATGGCGGTTGCAGGCGTGCAGCCGCCGTGCCATACGGCGCTAGGACCTGCCGTCGTACCACACGGCGGTAGGGACATACTGTGGTACTAGGCAGATGTCCATCCATAGACAGTTGGGGCCAAGGTCCGGGCATTCACCGTGTAGGCGGGCAACTACTGTGCGTGGTAGCAGTAGCGATAGATTTGCTAAATTTTTGAGGAGGCATTTATTTTTGCAAAATTGAGGAAAAATATAAAAAATTCTGATTTCAGTAAGCTTAGGAATAATAAGAATGGTACTTGTGCTATGAGGATGATTAGTTCACCTCAAACAAGCACTAGGGCCATTTGGGTTCCTAAGCACCTTGTGACTAACCTAGTAGGACCCAACAAGTGTTGGGTACCAAGAAGTGCTTGCTGAGCTTGTAGGTCGATCGAGTTGCATTGAAGTCATGGCGAAAAGAAAAGAATTCATTAATCGATGTCTTGCCATGAGAAAAGCTTGAATATCATTCAATCAATGCAATCTCGGTAATAAGTGCTTAATGTTGTGTCTTGGTCACTCTCAGTTCTTTGTGAACACTCATGGATCATTAGTCCTAGATTTGTGAAGCATGAGGAAGTGATCTTGACATTTCCATTATGTTTATTCTCTCATACCATTCGATGCTACTAATGGCTCTCTAGTAGAGCAATTGTTGTGATAAGCTTTGCAGGAATTTGTTTAGGAATTTTAGAAGCTTATCAATGAACAAGAACTGAGAAATCACCAAATGGATTTCTCTGGGGGAGGGCGGTCTCTTCATAGGCTCCGCACCGCCATCATCCCAGTGTTTTGGGTGACCCAGCCTCTGTGGGCGGGTGACCCGTTTCGTCTGTGGATGATGGCGGGTGACCTGACCCCTATGACCGGGTGACCCGGGGTAAAAGCAGAAACTCAAAAATTTGGTGAAAATGCATCTAAGGTGATGAGATATCTAACTTATTTCAATTGTTAAATCCTTTATATGTCATGACTAAGCTTTGAAGATATCTCTCTTGTTCGTAAATGAATCATGTGCTAAGTTCGAGAAATTCAAGAATCTCTAAGCACTAACTTAGGGGGAGATTACTTCAAAGTTTACGTCATTTGTGGGACTAACAATTTCTTCTAGTGAACTTGTAGCCTCACATATTTGTGCAACATATGCAAGCTCTTATTTGATACAATAATTCTTAAGCAATCAAGTTAAGAGCAAGCCGTTTTTAAAATTAAAATATGCACAAAAAAAATGTGGCCTAAAGCAAAGGTATGTTCTCTTGAATTCTCTTTAAATATTGTAATACATCTAGGCCTATATATACCATGCTAGTGTGCCATCCTTAGCATGTAATTGCTTCAAGTGAATCTTGTGTGTCCTTCTAGATATTTGGTTGATACCCACTGTTGGTATTTCTTAACGTCACCACTATGGCGCCGGATAGCGTGAGCGTGTAAGAATCACCGGGTATCGACCGCGAACGAATCTGCAAGCGCACGATACACTAGCACTTCACCTCGTGGAGTATTCCCAAGGGTATCGAATCCAAGGAACGGTATGGGGACTCACGGGTGACTATCCAAGGGTACACAATCTGAGGTAGGTGAGTGATGTGAAGTCTCGAGGTTCTCGACTCTAGAGAGGAACAAGCTCGGATAAGATCTCGCCCGGACACGTGCCCTCCGACTATAACAGTTGGTTCACGGCAAAGGGTTGCCTACACCGATCCGAACGTGGGGATTTGAGGGTCCAACGTCACTACCGCTGCCTACCCCAAGACAAACCGTGGGACATGTGGCATTCAAAGGATAACCAGCCTAGACACCGTGTCTACACGCCGACTACTACTATAGCACTACACGTCCGACGCCTCGTCAGAAACACTATAGCACTCCGTATGAATCTGACCTAACCCGCGAGGTTGAGCTAGACCTTACTCACGAATCGATTCGCGCGAGGAGATATGATCGATACTTGATCTAAATCGATATGCATGAGCTCACTATATTCTAATAGACAGTGCAATCACACAAACGAGATGCAAACTTATGCGATGATAACAGAAGATCTAGGGTCGTGTTCGTGAAGAACACGAACCTCTAACTTATGAACAACGCAAAGTATGAGTTACTTGCTCGTCAACTAGATCGGAGGCACGCGTTCATGAAGAACGCGAGCCTCTAAATGATGAACGAACGAAGAACTCAAGAACAACTCATTCATGCATGAGAGCCACTTTAGTCTAAATAGAAATAATTAAATACTCAGGTCTAAATGAAGAACGATCGCTCGAGGTACAAGGGACGATGGATGATGAACGGATCATCACCACCTCACCTCTACTCATCCACACACTCCTCTCTACCTAGCACCACCTAGTCTAGATCCTCCACACACACACACTCATGGTGGGATGAGGTTTCACCTCCACCAAGAGAGAATGAGAGAGGAAGAAAGAGGCAAAGGTGAGAAATGGCTTCAAGTGTGCTTCACCCTCTTCTTACCCCCTCCTCCTATTTATAGGCTTGTGCAACTCAAGAGAGCACCCAAACACCCCGGAATGGCTTCTAGGACCAATGGGCAAGCACCACGTGGAAGCCTCGAGTGGGCGCCACAAGGTCTCACGACCTGTAAGTCAACCGACCTGGGCCCCACTCGGGGTGTGCTGCATGGTGGCCCCTGTGGTCCCGAGGTCGGCCTCGATGTCCACGTGGTTTGGAGGCGGTTTAGGCGCCCGTGGGCCATAGGATCCATGTGATGCCCGCATGGCGCTTCGATGCGCCGAGGCTTCCTTCCTTGGATTGGTGATGTCATGGATCCGTGGATGCTTGCATGCATCTCCTCATTGGTGAGCCTAACTTGCTAGGATCATGAGGGTATCTTTTCTCTTCATTTCTTATGCTAAACACCTGCATTCAACTTAGCATAACCACTGGTGGAAATTGTCAGTTTAAATCCCTATTCTAGTGTGGATGCTTAGTTCTTATGATAAAATGCAGGGATTGACGGCCCTAAATTAGGTACTTAACAGCCGTCAACACCCACACATAAACTCAACTTTGTGTCGTGTGAGTGTCTTCTAGTTGGGTATGAGCTAAATATACTAGAGTGGTGATTTACTTGGGGTGGATGCATGCACTTTGTGACATAGGATAGAAGTTTTGAAAAATAAACTAGCATGCGTAGGAATTGTGAATTTTCGAAAATATTTGAATCTTGGTCTTCGTGAACTAATCAACTTAGCTATGACTGTAGCTCCTCTTGATTGATTGTTGGCTAGTCATAATTAAGTAGATTTTCTCAAGTCATTCTTATATCTATATATCCATATCTTTATCTCTCTCACTCTTGGAAGAATCAAGAATTATGAAATTATACGGAATATCAATATTTCTTCTAAGAATTGACAAAAATGGATCTTTATCTTCTATAAATCCTATATCCAAGCATGGAAAAGCAAAAGGATCAAAATCTATTCTAAATCAGCTTTTTCCAAATTCAACCGGGGGGCGGTCTAACCGCGTGCCCCACGCGGTCTGACCGGGTGTCACAGATTTTTTTAACTTTTACCCCTCCCGTGGCTCTACAGTGTCTTTGACCTTATCCTTTCACCCCCTCTCCCACTCAGAACACTGCTTGCCTCTTCAACCCGTGGCCTCCCCCTCTCAAGCTCTCTCGCCCCCTCCCATGGTGATTTGAGGATTCAACCATGGAAAAGTAAATCCCCACCGTGGAAGGGGCTCTCCTAGGGGTGCTGAAGCAAGTCCCAAGCCTGCTTCTTGGATTCAACTCGAGTTCCTCTCTCAAAAGGTATCTAAATCTTGTTTTTGCCCGATCTCCCTACTCGATGCAAAGCTTTGGATTTCCTTTGAGATATCATCTATTAGCAACCCCTAGAAGACATTCCTAGAGTTTCATTCAATTTCGTTAGCTACATTGTCGGGAACAAATTTTTAGGGTTTCACTGTCCCGAGTGGTCGATCGGCAAGGTGGCTCCGATCGCCCGAAAGCGCTTTGGTCAAAACTTCGTTCTTGTCCATGGATTCAATACCTGTCAATCTAGGAATATATCATGAACTTTATCTTTCATATCTCGGTACTGTGTTGCTGTAGCTGGCCTCGAGAGTCATTGGCTCAAAACTGGTAGGGGCGGTCAACCACATCTGGGGCGGTCGACCACCGCCCAGTTTTGTGCCAATTGCTCCGTGCGCTATGCATCGACATGTTTCTTCTAGCCAACCTTTTTCCTGGTGGCTTATACTTCTTTGTTTCACTTCTTGTGATCCAGGAACATCAGTTATGCCAAAAGGTATAGGTGCTGAGAAAAGGAAAAAGGGAAGAGAGGAAGTTGCCCTCACTGAGGCCGGACAGAGCTCACGTGCTTATGATATCAGGGAGAAATTAAGACCAAGGGGGCAGCAAAGGCCAGTTTATTAAGATTATGGGGAAGATATTGAGATGGAGGAAAGAAACGAGTCTAGTGATGATGAGGTAGAGGATGATACCTTTGTATGTGCGCATCGAGGCGTGGAACCATGTACAGAGGTGTTGGTGCTGGTGGTAGAGGTGCTGGTAGTAGAGGACTTGGTGCTGGAGGTAGTGGAGTTAGAGCTGATGTTGAGATTGAAGAAGTCGGTGATGATGCAGGTGATAATGAGGAAGATGATCCTGTGGGAGCATGGAGTGCCTCGATGATGATGATGCCGGAGGGAATGTCGCTCCTCCTCTTGTTGTTAACTTCTTACCAGAGATCAGGCCCCCCATTTATCCTATTGTTCAAGGTCCTGTGGATTATTATAGTGAAGGCATGGCAGAGACTCTGAAAAATATGAGAAGGGAGAATCCATATGATCATCCAAAGACAGCTTCAGATTATCATTTTTGGTCTCCTTTTCAGCAGGACTACTACTCTACTATCATTATTTGCCAGAGAAATTCTAAGATCACCAGTGAAGCTCAGTGCATTGATTGGGATTATATGGCAAGAAAGAATGACAACATTTTCAATGAGATAATCAGAGAGTGTGAATTGAAGGGGTTGAAGAGCATCATGGGTTTCATGCAACATTGGAATAAGGAAATTATAGCTCAGTTCTATGCTACAATTTACTTTGGATATATGGGAACTGAGCGGGCGATGTTCTGGATGACTGAGGGTGATAGATGGTATATCACCTTTAGTAACTTCCTTGCTTTATTCAGGCTTCCCAATGATACTAGTCTCAGAAAACTTCATGACGATGGGATTCTTAATTCAAGGGAGATGGAGTTTATGTACCCTGTGGAGTAAGAGGGCCTTTGAATGGTGAATGGTCAAGCTTTACACTTACTATGCAGTCCTTAATTGGCTTTTCAGGAAGACCCTCACCCCTAGAGATGGGAACTCCTCACATATCACAATTTTCGAGGAACCTTATGGTTGCCATGAGACCGGGGGCAGCTAAGTTTTGTGTTGGTGACTTCATTTGGCAAGAAATTAAGAATTGTTCGGAGAATGCTCAAAACTTGTGTGGGCATAGTCCATATATCATGTTTATCATAAGGAAGGTCACCAACACCAAGTATCCAAAAGACATGAGACACCGACTCTTGCAACCCAAGCACAGCCTGACCATCAGTGTTCCCTCCTCCAGAAGAATTGCGAGAACAAGAAGGAGATGCCCGATGGGACGACGTGGCAGAGACTTTGCAGCGGGGCACAAATGAGGCAGGGGGCAGTCTGACCGCACCCCACAAGCGGTCTGACCGCCCTGTGTATGACCAGCGGCAAAACACTTCGTTCTTCAAGAAATTGTTCAATTTTTTGGCTGGTATTTGCAAGAGTCAGAGGGATATTGAAGTTGCCAATGACAGGGCTATGAGAGAAAGAAAGAAAGTACGGGATTCGATGAAGAGGATGTATGAACACTTTGGGATTCAGCCACCTCGCTCACCTATTTCTCCTGTTCCTCCAGGCCGAGACCAACAAAGGGATGAGAGGATGCTGGGCTACATCAACTCCGGTTACTATGAGGAGTTTGTTCAAAGGCACTATCCTGATGTGGGTGCTTCGTCTTCTCAGGCTCCACCACCTCCTCCACCACTTGTCCATGCACCTAGGGGGTTTGATGCCATGTTTGGTGGTGAGTCTTCTTCTCAGGCTCCTCCACCACCTCCACCTCCTCCTCCTGTGGAAGATCCGAAAGCTTCTCTAGCAGCACGACTCTCAGCGGATATATTTGGTTGTGGTCCACCTCCTCCCTATGGTATGGTTGATACACTTCTAGATCCATAATCTGAAACCACCATATCTAAATCCTTTCAATCCTTTTACCTTAACTATCCAATGCTTTTATCTTTCTCAACTTAGGAGGGAGTTATCCACCCGGCGATGGCTCAGAGTGGGTGATGAGGACACCACGAGTACATCTACACCAGCAGCACCTTCTCCTACTCCAGCCGCACTGTCAGCGCCACCTTCCGGGCCAATTACCGGCCTGCAAGAGAGTTCAACGTCATGATGCTGAAGAATGAAGGCCCATAAGACTGAAGGCTGGCCCAACAGGAGGCCTTGTGCGTGGGTGCCTAGGACTGGCCCAAGAGGGCGCCTAGGGTTGCACCCCCGCACCCACAACGCTAGGCGCGCCTTTGGCCGCCTCCCTAGTGCGCCTTTATTAGTCGAGTCCCTGTATCTTTTACAGCTTGAGTTTGTTTTACAAGTTAGCTTTAGCTACAACCGGTCACCGTGATAGCGCTGCCTTCGTGTATTGCGAGACTCCACCTTCGAGTGATATTAAGATTGCTCGCTTCATAATTCTGTTCGCTTCGATTGGCATGTGAATTGATCTTCGTGATCGCCGATCTTGCTCCAACAAGGTCGGTAACCATCGGGAGTTGGTTCAGCGATTGCATTGGCGCTTCGAGTCTCGCTCGTTGTAGTCGGATCGTGAGGGTTGCCTCCCACCAGATCGAAGTTATCTCCACTCACCGAAAGATCAGGCACTCCCCCTCTATCAGTGGGGACATTGGTAGTGATCAGCCTCTACATCTTCTCTAGGCCCTTTTATGGATGCTTGATGACAAAGAGGGAGAAGAATGGATTAAAGTTTCAATATTTCATCTCTTAAGTGTTGCTGATCTGGTGCAAAGTGCGACCGCCTGTGGATGCCCCGACCGCCCGTCAGCTGAGAGAGCCATGTAATAAAATTTGGATTTCTATTCCTAGTGGACTTGAGAACCTTGTATGAGTGCTATTGTGTGTATTTGAACCTATTTATGTATCTTAAGTGACTTGGTGTTAGTTTGAGATATTTATTTGTGATGGTGATTGTTTTTGTGTTGGATGAATGGGGGACGCGGTCTGACCGGCCTGCAACCCCGGTCTGACCGCCCCAACCCAATCAACGCACACACTTTTCTTTGTTGAATGCTTATCATGTCATATGCATCACGATTTCTTTTTGTTATCACACACACTTGTTGCACATATTCTGAGATATAGGGAGAGCTCTCATGTACTTTCACTCAAAATGTGCTTTTGGTATTTGAGGCTAATTTTTGAAATTTCACTCAAAGCACATATTAAGGGGGAGCTCATCCTATATCTAAGAATTCTTATGCGCTTAAATGTTTTATTTGTAAGCTTTAATCGAGTTGTCATCAATCACCAAAAAGGGGGAGATTGAAAGTGCATTTAGGCCCCTAAGTGGATTTTGGTGAATTGAATGACAAAGCGATTAAAAGAACTAACTTGGTTGTTTAAGAATGTGAGCAGGTTTTTATTTGATTATTCATGAGTTAATATTGCTATATATTTGAGGATGAATATTGTATGGCTCACATGATGAAGACAATCAAGTGTGTGGTCCTTTGATAAGAAGTGATAAACGTCAAGCGATCAAATGAAGATAAATATTGAGGATATTTTATAAAGACCAATTGCGAGTCCCCAATGATTGTGGTAGCTTGATTAAAAATTAATGGGTCATAAGAAGAAAAATGATGTTCTCTACTAAATAATAAATGCAAGGCTTCATGTGGTGATTGCGAAAGGATACAAGGATGAGTGTATATTTGATGATCCTAAATTGGAAGCTTGCATATTCGTTGCCAATCAAGAACAAGTATTTGAAGCGGTATTTCAAATGAAGATCAAATATGGATGAAGCAAAGTTGAACTCAATGTGGTTTGGGTAAGTGATAAAGAGATCAACCGAGATGACTAGGGTGAGCGACTAAGCAATCTTTGGGGTTCTACTTAGTCCGCCATTTGTGTTTTGCTAAGGTGAAGTTCTAGTATCCGTGGGGTCTCGAAGTATCATACTGAAGCCTTAACCGAGTGAAGCAATGCAACTCATCTACATGTTATGTTTGCCAATATGGAGTGACTTAAGGATCTAAGTGTGCATTGCTATGCTATGTGGAAAGATCTTAAGTTGCTAGCTCAAATATGAATGTGCTCATGAAGATAGCAATTGTTGGAAGCCCTCAAGTTCAAGTTGTTCAAGTATGGTAAGATGAAAGATATACAAGCTCAAGATGTTGACTAGGTATTTACTTTTGTTCTTGAGTATAGGAATGTCGTACTATCAAGAGGGATGCAACATTAGCTTTATGACAAGTATCAAAAGTGCTCATTAATTGACCTATGTGAGAAATAATCTTGAGAGAGTCCCTGAGTGATCTAACAAACCTCTAACCCAACCTTAGCCACTTCAACACGTGTTGAAGTGTTTGTGAGAAGAGAAAAAGGGTTTTGTGCTCTTTGCCAGGCGGTCTAACGCCCTCTGAAGCGTCGACCGCCCAGGCGACCAACAACTAGTTTTCAAAGCGAGGCAGCGGTCTAACTGCGACCGTGGCGGTCGACCGCCCTAGCCACTTTTCTAACGGCTAGTTTTCCTTGAGTGGGGTATAAGTACCCCACGAGCTCCACTTGTTGGGGCTCGATTCTAGGATTGTGGTGTGCTTCCTCATTGCTTTTTTTCCTGAGCCAAAGCCATAGAACCTCTCCCCAACCATCTCTTTATGAGATTTGTGAGATCCAAGCTCTATTCTTGAGTTGGGTTGAGAGAGTGAGTTTGTGTGAGCTTTGTGAGCTGTCAAGAGCCTTTCATAGTTTGAGCACGTGATTTGCGTCTACAAGCCTTGAAGCATTTGTTACTCTTGGAGGTTTGCCTCCTAGACGGCTAGGCGTCACCGACTAGCTCCCAAGTTGTGGTGAGCAGCGGCAAGTTTGTGAGGGCTGTGATCTTGTCTCTTCGTGGAAAAGATCGCCTTAGTGGAATCGAGGAAAGTGGTTGAAAGAGACTCGACTTATTGTGGGAAGAGTTAGTTGAGAACTCGAATCCCTTACAAGCTACTCAACGGAGACGTAGCTTCCTTGGTGGAAGTGAACTTCGGGAAACAAATCTTTGTGTCTCCATTGTGGTTTGCTTCACTTGTGGTTTTCTAGCATATTACTATTTGCTTCTGCTTCGATCTACTTGAGTGTGGTTGTCTTTGTGCGCAGGGATCATTACCCTGCTTGTGACCATCTTCCAAGGCCACTCACCAAGTTTGGTTCGTGCTAGAAGTCAAGAGGAGTTTGAGCCATCCTTTGCTGGCTTTCTGCGTGGAGGCGGTCTAACCGCGTCTAGGAGGCGGTCAAACCGCCCTCCTCCAGCAGAAAGCAGCAGGGCGGTCTAACCGTCCTGTGAAAGCGGTCTGACCGCCTCTGCCAAGGAGCTCAAGTTTTTGGGGGAAATTTTTTATTTGGTCGACTCGCCTATTCACCTCCCCTCTAGGCGACATCAAAGTCCTTTCAGGTGGGTCCCCAGCTGCGACGCGAACACTAGAGGGCTCACAAGGTCGTCCAAAAAGTAGGCTAAAAGCCCAAATAGAATTCAGTTGGCTTAAACTCCGCTGGTGATCAGGTTACAAAGAATCTTGCCGTTCATTATTATGTGCTACGATGTCAGTCTATGAGATTTTTAATAGCTTTATTAATCACGCATGCAATATTAAACTGATTTTTTTAGGGGTTAGAACTGAGGTTGACCAAGTCAACTCTTAATCCCACCATTAACAAGACAAGGAAGGCCGACAACAATCAAGACCAAACATAAGACAAAGAAGGTCGACCCAAGTCCCAGCCCGAGCTGGACATCCGGGAGCCACCGCTGCCACGCTGACGAATCGCACGACCTAGAGCTATGTCTCCGACCCAGAACTCCACCTCGCACAACCTAAGGGGTCATCGCGACCTAACGGCCACCCTCGGCCTAAACTCCACCTTGCACGACCTAAGACTCCATCCCCCAAGGTGAGCGCCCATGGGGCCCACCGAGGGACACTGCGACGTGGGGAGAACGGTGCCTTAGCCACCTGCAGCCGCAGCAGGGGTCACATGACTGTGCACCCCGTTGTCAGGTAATGATGAGTTTTGCCGTCCTCTGCGTGAGGGGCGCCGCGAGGACATCCCGTCACATAAGGGCTCAATAGTAACCAAGGACGGCCCAAATCCTTCATGGATACACCATCGACTGGCGCGCCCCGACCAAGTGCCATCAGTAGTTGGGTCGAGTACTCTACGAAGGGAGCTCAACCTAGCAAAAGAACCGGAGGCATCACCCGAAGTCAGCCGCCCCGAGGCAAGCGCACGCCGCCTACGCTGCCCCAATGGTGGGCTACTGTGGCCTACCATGTACGACACCAATCCAGGGCCGAGGCGTGCGCCGCAACACTGTTCCAGCATTGTTGCGGCACTGTAGCGAAATCTATTCTTCACCTTTTACCCTTTGTAACCTTTCCTCCTTGAGGCTATAAAAGGAGGAACATGGCGCACAACAAAAGGACAACCGCAACACAACGGGAGAGTGACTCGCATACGAACACACCCACACACACTCGCACACAGTTAGCACGCGCGTACTTGTGCATCTCACAGCCACGAGCACCTCGGTTGAGACTTGGGATCAGGTCCCTCTCTCAACCTAAGCTTGTAACCTCCTACTACAAGCCTCCTTGGGCGTAAGAACACATTTCTCGAACTGGACGTAGGGACCCCCGGGGTGCCCGAACCAGTATAATCTTTGTGTCTCTTGTACCAAACCATTCGGATCTGACACGCGATTCGTACAAATTTACTTGCCGACGATATCAAACCCCGACAACATGCAAAGCACGTTTTTTATTAAGAGCGGAGAAAAAGTTTGCATGTTTGCTTACAGACACAGGCACACAAAAAGAGAGAAAAGAACAACAGAAACGAAGTGAAAAGAAACATCTAAGCGAAGCACTACACCGTCCTCAGCAAGCGCACGCCCAGAAGGCGAGCAAGTGGAAGGAAGCCCACTTATATTATTTGATGACATTATGTGTTGTTTACTTACTAGCTGTGTACAATCGCAGATCGTAGAGGTCGGAGACAATTTCATCTTCTAAAAAAATGTGTTGTTCACATATTGAAATAAGCTAGTAAGTGCTCTCTGTGTCCCACAAAGAGTGTTCATTTAACTTTTAAATTTTGTCTCATAAAGAATGTTCTTTTAGCTTGTAATAAAACTAATTCAATTAAAGGAATACTTATTCCAATGAAAAAAAAGTAGAAGTACATAGAGTCAATGAAATGATCAAATAGTGTTTTTTTTCTCTGGTCCTAACGCACTGCATTTATTCAGAATTCAGAAAACCAAGCAGAATAATTAAAAGTAGTATGATCACTTATCACAACTACTAATATATTCTAAATTTACAGTTTTTTTAGACGGAGAGAGTATATTATCTATCTATGAATGAATGACACGGGCGAGCAGACATGGAAGAAACAAGAGCTGAAGGAATTTTCTCGACAACAAAACCAGAGAGCTTTTCCGAGAACCCGAGAATTAGAAGTTGGGCTGTATGGGCCCTTGGAAGTGCAAAGGAGGAGGGGATCTCAGATTGGGCCTAACATGTATTGACTGATTGTGCTCGTAAAATCTCAAATAAGACTCAAAAAAAAAATCTCAAATAGACCTGAATGAAGGAGATTTCTAATCCTCTACCGCCTGAAGACCCCTGAAACTTTCCCAAAATAGACTGATTAGCAGATCGGCCCTCTGGTCTCCGTTCCAATGTTCCGCACACGTACCTGGTTGACCGGAATCCCAATTCACCGGTGCTTTGTTTCCCTACTACTCCTTGGTCGATTCCAAGCAGAGCTTGCAATTGCAGTTGATGTGGTTGTATTTTCAGAAACTGTTGGTCTCTTTGCATCAGTTTGGTGCGGCGAGCACAGCTGTCAACTGAGATGCCAATCTGCTTCCACAGTTTCACAGCACGTACCTGCTCTTGCTCGTTGTTGCGTTGCATTGGCGACGCGAGTGGTGAGAGTGAGACAGAGGAAATGGTGGGGGAGTAAAAATAAGGAACGGATCGAGCGTGTGACTGGTGAGATCGAGACTGGCATGGGCACGCACGCAGTGGACCGAACGAGCGAACAGTGACTTCCGCCCGTCAACATCCGGGGTTATGATCGATGCATTGCCTGCAGGCCGCGGCCAAGCGCGGCGCGAGCCATCATGATCCCGCGCGTGGACACCATCATCATTCGCCCCTCACCCTCCTCTGACTCTGACGGCGAGAGGGAGTGTGCGTGCGTGAATCCTCTGCGAGCACATCATCGCGATACCACTGTTGATACCAACGATGCAGCGAGCCTCTGCATCATTGTCGCCGGATACGCATCGAACAGTTCTTCGGATCCTCCGTCCTCGCCGTGTCCAACGAACCCAGCAATCAGTATATCCATCCGTCTCTATACCGGCTGCACGTATACCGATCGTTGGTTTTCTACACTTTCCTGCCTGCCTGCCGAAAAGAAGAGATCCCAAATCAGCGGAGATCATCTCTATCTACCTACGCCGTATCATTGGCAGCTAACATTGTGTATATATATATATATATATATACCTCTCCTGCTCTCGAGGCAAATGATTGTACACGTACGTATAGGGTATGATCGATTACAAAAAGATCGAAGCAGCAGTCTGGTCTGAAACTTTCGTGCATTTCAATTCTCACCGATATGATATTCTTCTTCGTCAGTCCCAAACGAAGCCGCCGTGGCCGTTGGCGTATCTGCGAATCTGCGACGATGCCGCCGGCGGCCGGGAGCTCGGGACACGATCGGATGGATGCGACGCGCGGGCAAAAGGGGCGATGGACTGACGGATGCCACGGGCCGGCGGGGGCCAGCGCCGCGCGCCCCTGTGCGGCGAGAGCGACGGCCGGCGGCGCCCCGGCCCTCCGTCGTCCCCGCGGCGGCGGCGACAGCTCCCCTACTAGCTACTAGCCCCTAGTGGTCAGTGTCTGTATAACCACCGGCTCGAGAGCTCCCGTACGTCTCCCCGGCCGGCCCGACGACGCTACGGCGGTCGGCGAGACACGACGAGCGAGCCAACGTGCCCGCACAGGCGCCGCGCACCACCACCCCCGAACAGAACGGCGATGCGGGCTGTCATCCGCGCACTGTAGCCATGTACCCTTTTGCTAACGCCTGAGAGACCGACGTGCGAGCGGTGCCCAGCCACGCCAGCGCCGCATCATCGTCTGACGATGGTCCCGGCATGCATGTCAACGACGACGGCCGGCACACACACTGGCACGTACGAGGGCTGTACCTGTATACGTCGTTTTCGGCTGGTAGGTACATCGAGGTAGCCGTAGAACAAATTAGCTCTCTCTTCCGGCCGGGGTCTGGCCGTCCGGGGAGGCTTTGCGTCGAATGGCGGCGAAGAGCAGGGAGCCCAGCAACCGGGGCGTCCACCGAGACGGACGGTTCGCGCCGGCAAAGCTGCTGCGATTGGGGAGCCGATGGTGGTGTGGTTGGCGAGTGCGCGCGACCAGGTGGTGGGGGCTCGGCCGGCGGGGCGCACGGGGAAACGGGACAAAACGCGCGTGCGCGGGGGCGCCATGAGAGCCGACCGGCACGGCGCCCGGGGGCCCCCCACCTCGGCCGTGGCCGCCGCTCCATCCACTCGCTCCCGTCCGCGCCACCGCCGCCGCAGATGCCACCGCGCGCTAGCGCTAGCACGTCGTCGATCTCGTGTCTGCCTGCGCCCCCGTGCCCGCCGCGCTCCGTGATTTCAGCTCGGTCGCTTCCATCTGCCTCCCTCCCCCGGCATGGCTCGTACTGCATGCAAACGCGCACGCTTTCTTGTGACACCCATGGCCCTTACTGGCACGGTCGGGGACAGGATTCTTCTTCCAACAAAATCGATCAACCCATCATGTTGGCAGCGACGACGAAAGTCGCAAACTCTAGCACAAAAAAACAAAAACTGATGAGAAAAGAAAACGCTCGATTTCCCCCTGCAAACTAGCTAGCCGCGTCGAGGAGCGGTTTTATTGGCCAGCCAGCCAGCCACGGGATTTCTACAGCTTGGTGTGCTCCGATCCTGTCATCACTCATCACGCTACTGTATGTACACTTTCCTTTCACTAATCGACCTGCCGATGGACCTTCTTCGTTCCGACACAAGGTCGGAGTCGTACGCCGCCAGCTCAGAAGTACTCGAAGCGTTCGTCGGGCCGGACGACGACGGGGTTGTAGGGTTCCAGCCGCTCCTTCCTGCTCATCATCACCACCTTCCTGTTCAACGCCGCCGCCGGAGCCGCCACCACCACCGCCGGCTTGTTGGGCACCTCGGGCGGGCGGACGGACCGGACGAGCGCCCAGTTGACGCCTTGAAGAAGTCGTGCCGCTTCACCTCGGCGGAGCCCGTGACCCACCCAGCCGCTTCTTGGGGTTCTTGGCCAGGAGCTGGCTCATGAGGTCCTGCGCGCGGAGGTGCTCGTCCCACTCCTTCCCGCTCATCGCCGCCGCAGACGCCACGCGCGGGAACGCCAGCGGCTGCTTCATGATGTTGGCCAGCGTCTTGTCGTTGCTCTCGCCTTTGAACGGCGTCCGCCCGTAGATCATCTCGTACATGAACACACCCAGCGTCCACCAGTCCACGGCGCTGCCGTGACCTTGTCCGGAGATCACCTCCGGCGCCAGGTACTCGTGCGTGCCCACGAACGACTTGGACCGCGCCGAGACCGGCTCCACCACCACCTCCGGGTTGCTGCTGCTGTTGTTGTTGTCGGCGGCAGCGGCGGGCTCCGACGACGTCTCGCCGTCGCCATCGCCGGCGCCGGGACGGCTCGTCGGCGCGGCCTCCTCCTTTGCTTGTTGGCACTTGTGCACGCCCTTGAAGAGGCACGACAGCACCGGCTGGATCGGCGGGACGCAGGACGGCTTGGCAGCGTCGGCGGCGCGGCGCCGCCGCCGGCATTGTGGGGGAGGCTGTTGTGACGGAGCAGTCTCGGGACGACGTCGCACTTGAGTGAGAGGTCGAAGTCCGAGAGCATGATGTGGCCGTCGCCGCGCACCAGGACGTTCTCCGGCTTCAGGTCCCTGTACACCACCCCCATCATGTGCAGGTACTCGAGCGCCAGCACCGTCTCCGCCACATAGAACCTGCCAATCAAGTTCGCTGTCAGACAGAGATACATAACCTGCCCGGTGGCCGGTGCCGTACTTTCACGCCGAAACCAACAACAGTACAGTCTATTAGCAAAGCTAATCTACTTCCCTTCTTTTCGCACCAAGATAATCACACCTTTAAATTGCAGTCATCAATGATTTGGAGAGGATAAATATCTCCTGATTGTGCGTACGTACAGTGGATCAGCATATATACATGTCGCTATACATGCAGCTCAAATCATTAGCAGCTTACTGAAAGCCCTAGTGGTTCAAACAGATCTGCTTGGTAAGATTGACACGGCAAGACAAAAAGAGCCTGCTGAAAGCTAGCACCAATGCACATGAAAAGAGGATCACTAGCTTAAAGAGCCATATGCTTTTACAAAAAGTGACGCTGAAACAAAGCTTAGCTTGACCCTGCAACAGAACTTTGCTTACCGTGCCTCAGCCTTCAGATGTGAGAGAAAAGATGCTCATGCAGTCATGCACTCATATGCGAGCTTTGGAAATGGATAATACCTCGCCGAGGAGATGCTGAACCGCCTGCCGGGCTGCCGTTGCCGGGCAACATGCAAGTCGCCGCCGGGGCAGAACTCCATGACGAGGCAGGCGTAGTGCGAAGCTTCGAAGTCGGCGTACAATGTCGGCAGGAAGGGGTGGTCGAGAGTGCGCAGGATCTCGCGCTCGACCTCCGCCCGCCGCAGCTTCTTGCGGAACGCCAGGGCGTCCTTGTCCACCACCTTCATGGCGTACAGGCACCCCGTCGACCAGGGCTCCCGCAGCTGGCAGAGGTAGACGTTCCCGAGGTCGCCGCTGCCCAGGCGCCGCACCAGGCGGAAGTGCTCCAGACCGATGCGGCCGGCGGCAGCTCGGACGCGCCTGATGGCCTCCCACTCGGCCTGGTTCGCCTTGTGGGGCTTGCGGCGGCACGACGAGGCTGGTGTGTCCCAGCCTCCGCCGAAGGAGCGCACCGAGACCGAGCTGGAGCTGCCAATGTCACTGATCCAGCTCCGGCGGGAGCCTGGCGTCGTGAGGGAGGACCGGCTGCTGTCGTAGTCGGACTCCTCTCTGATGGTAGCCATTGAGGCTCTAAGGCAGGAAGGCAATGCAATGAGAGAAACCAAAAGAGAAGCTAGGACCTCCTCTCTACCTCTCCCAGCTCCCTGTACGTGTTAGTGTTACTATATAAGCAGCTGTGGATTGAGGTTGCCATGAGCTATTGTGTGGTCGTGCGGATGGCAAGTTTAAAAAGGGTTTAAAGTCACATAAGCCAGCTTTATCCTGTAGAGTATCTATTGTTAAGTATATAACTATTCCCCAGGATCTAGCAGAGTTGATTCACCTTTTTCTCCACTTGCATGGATGATTATATAGGCAAGAATCATTGCATCATTGGACCCCGGAGGCTAGTTGGAAACTACCTGGCTCAGTGTCCTCAAGCAGCTAGCTGCACTGCACCAAAGTAAACCCAAGCAGTAAGTATAGATGGGTAAAAAGTATATTTTGAAGATAAAAAGGGAGAGAAGGAAAACTGGAATCGTGCAATGAACTTTGTAGCAGTGCAGGGTGCAAGCATGGTGACATTGCTTTATGCCTGGACGGATGGGTCACATGAAGAACCAACGGCAAGTAGGCTGCTTTGTGATTAAAGAAGAGGAGATAACTGCTAAAGCTTTGCAGTTGAAAGTTACACATGCATCGCCCGTGCAGAAGCAATAACACAGCCACCTCACAACTGCTGAAATTATATAAAAGATGCTTACCCTTTCCTTCCTCTGCTATCCTCCCACTCCTTTCTTCCTCTTTTGGTACATATCTTTTAAGGGTTCATGTGATTCCATTTAGTGGCCACGTCAGCCACCCAAGCTTTCCACCGATTTGTGCCATGCCTTCTTGTTGCCATTGCACAGGCTGGTCACTTCTGCGCGTGAAGCAGGAAGGATACAGTAGCATTAGGCCAACTCTTGTTTGTGCCAACAACAATCCGTGTTGAACCATGATTAGTATTAATCCTTGCAGCAGGACATTTTTGCAAGGCACTATTGGGCAAGTGAAACATTTGGGCACCCAATTCCAGATTTCTCAATTCTCAGGGCATTGTAGCTCGCCCACATATACAGTTGCAGGGATCATAAGAGGAAACAACAATTAGATGAAAACAAAGAATACAGGCATCATAGTACCAGGAAAAGGCCCGCCCAGTTGTCATGTCTAGCAGTGAGAGATAGTGTTTCAGTTCTCGTCAGGAATATCATGGACAAAGCATTAACGCCCAATTGCCTCAGATTTTCTATGCTTTCTAGAACCTTTTTGCTTCTGCCAGTACCAGCACAGCAGCCATACCATATGTCACATACTCCCTCCGGTTTGGTAAAAGAAGTCGTTTAGGACAACGACACGGTCTCCAAAACACAACTTTGACTTCTCTTTTCTATAAAAATATTTATTGAAAAGTTATATATGTATATTTTTATGAAAATAATTTTTAAGACAAATCTATTGATATAATTTTCACATTTGTAAACTCAACGATTTAAAAGTTATTTATCATTTATATTTCCAATGTTTGACCTAAATCTTGTCCAAAACGACTTCCTTTACCAAACCAGAGGGAGTATACCCCCAGTATCAGGTCAATGTATTGTACGACCTTGCCTGTTCTCTCACAACCAACATAGCAGAAACAATGCAGCATGAAGAAGTTGCTGGGGCAGCTCCAATTGGGATTGTGGGAACACTGAGAACACCGTATCTTGATGGCAGATCTGCCGGCCAGCACAATGTCTGGTCGGTTTGGACAGACCCCTTTTGCAGTTTGCAGATGCTATCTGCCAATAGTTACAACTGTCTTTCACCCAAAAAAATATATACTTGCAATTAGCAACCGAGTAATCATGTATGTCTATGCATCAAACATTGAAGCTTAAAGGGCTGTGTGACCCTCTGCTGCTTTCAAATTAGGGATCCCCTTCTGCAGATTCTTGAAATATATATAATAGGATGGATTGTTACTGGTCCATGGTCCAGAACACAGATACATACCAGAACAAACTCATCAGTCATCAATGGCAACCCTGCGTAGGAAAAACCACCATGTTCACAACTTACAATGTAGTAGTAAATAAAGAACTAGGCAAGAGCAAAACTGATCAAATGAGGGGAAAACTATAGTTAAAATCGTCAAGAAAACTATATATAAAAACACAAGCTCCATCCATAAAGAAAACATAAGACAATTAGACAATGATGATTGATCTCACAGCTTAAGCATATGCATCAGCATTTATGTATGAAAGAATGCAAATTATGCAATTAAATCAAGCAAATCATGCGATCATATCAAACAACAAAAAGTAAACTTGTTAGCTACCATTCAGCTAAGCATGGATGCAGAGGAGTAATCACATTCTAGAGTATTGTGTGCCAGGGGATCACTCTCTAGAGCCACAACTACTTTTTAACTTTAGAGGACCAAAACCATTGGGAAACACAAGAGAAAAGGTCTCCTACTGTAAAGCACAACCCAATGGAATCATTGCCAAACAAGTCCAATTCAAAAAGCGTCCTCATCAGGGTGAAAAGTTTTGTTTCCCGCAATCATACCAACACTGTAGGTTACCAGATACCCTTACCATTGCTTGCAGAGCTCCAGTAATGCGTGGCCACAATGCAGGTCCACACTCCACAAGCAAAAGGTAACAAGACAATAATAGAAGGAAGAAGGGAATATTCATCAGAGGAGCCGTCTAATCAGCAGGATCGTGATATAGCTTAAACCTCTCCACTGAGTATGAAATATTTAATCATGGCTTGTGTAAAACTGCTCAACGGTATTAGTAATCCATGAGTCAATGTACGGTTGGAGCTGGTCCCCATACTAAGGACAATTGTTTACATAAAAAAATGATTAATGGAAATAAAAATTATGATAAACTAATGTGGACAGCTTGAACAAATGGTCCCAGGTCAACAGTGTCTAGAATTTGTTTTTTAGTGAGGCAACAATACGTCTGCAGAAAAAGACTTAACAGTTAGAATCATTCTGTCATGGGCCAAAACTGCAATCCATAAAAAACAACTTATCAGCACGTTTCCTGACTTTGTCTGAGTCAGTGGTCCACAGACCACAGTAAAAAGAAGAAAAAAAGTATGCTGTAAATCACAAGCATGTACGGACACTTCCTTGTTCTCCAACTAAAATATAAATATGTAGCCACCATATGGAACATATCATTAACGTATATACACAATGATAAACAATATTATAAATGTAGAATTCTGAATAATTGATAGATTTGAAACTCTAGTTTTCAAAGATGTGAGGGAAAAGGTAGAATGTGTGAAGGAAAAGGTAGTAAGTTCCATAAGCACAAAATAATGCAGGGGCTTAAGACTCACAAACATTTTTATGATCTTTTTTCTGCACAAAACATGTATAGATAAATAAATACTAAATCAATTGAAAAGAGGCTGGAGGCAAGGATTCCAGATCGGCAGTAGGACTACCAGGAAATTTGAAATGTCAATGTAGGGTACTTGCCCATTTAGCTACATCAGAATAACTTTATGAGGTTGCTGCAGGAAATTCCAGCACTTAACACAAGGTCTTGTTTAGAGTATTATTTTTTCTCTCAAAACCCCTCTTTTACAGTACCCATACCATAAAGCGGTGGGCCTATGCACCCTTTACAAGTTATATAAGGAACAACTTAAAGGCCCTTGTCAAAAAAAAAAAACCCTTAAAGGATACTATATTTCTTCTAGCTACCTTGCTATGCCAACTCATTCATGGTTTTGTGGTGGCAGGTTCAAAGATTTTGCTCTTCTAAACAGAGATTCTCCTGCCTCATGGTTGCGTATGATTTATGCTCCTAGTATATGGGGAATAAGAGGTACTGTAAAGCTTCACTTCATTGCCTAGCAGAATACAAAGCACATACTGACATACAAACCAATCAGCACATTCTGCATCTTTTTACTTTTCTGTTTGGCAAATGACTAATCTACCCATAACAATCTAAGAATAATTAGCAGTGCCGGAAGTGCAATATTTGATCATTAGCTAACCAGTGATACCACCATGACATGTTAACAATAAGAGTTACTCTTTCGCTACACTAGCTGCAACACAATCAAGCACACTCTTTCGCTACACTGCGCACTTCGTATGACAACTCAAGAGCAGTTTCCCTACACAATCAGATCACTGCCTCGCCACGACGCCGCCCCCAGATGCACCATCATATTAATCCTCTGCATCCGAAGCACCAAATCGCCTACACATTTGCGGATTTGCCCAGATTAACGCGAAGGCGATGCCCGCAGCGACACTGTATTACTCCACTCCAACCAGTTCCAAGGGGGGTCGAACCAGCAAAGAGCACGCACCTCGTGGGGATTGAAGAGGCAGGAAGCCAACAGGAAAGCCCGCTGCGAGATCTGATCACCGGTCCGCGCCGCCGCCGCAGCCGGCGGCATAAAACCGCCGGAGAAACCTCGTCGCTGCCGCTCCGAGTTGGCGAGTTCAACCTCCTGTCGTCCCTGCGGGTTAAAAATGGGCCGTCTCTGGACCCAAACTGGGCTTCCGTACCTACACTCACTAAAGAACTGGGCCGTATCTGTGTTCGGCCCGCTACAAGGAGAATGATTGATTGAAGGAATGAGAGGTTCGATTAGGCCTGGCTGCTCCGCTGCTCGTTCTTCCCAAGTTCTTCGCCGCCGTCTCCCGACCCCGGCGGCGCCGCCTCCGTTCCGGCTCCTCCTCGCCGTCGATTTCGTCTCGGTTAGTCTCCTCCTTCGCACACTTCACCCGTGTTCCCTTCTCCCGCCCGATCCCGGGGAGACCTCCTTCTCCTCAATTTGCGTCGTCGAGTCGTGTGAATCCGCGCGCCATCACCAGTTAACCACTGGCGGTGGGTCTGAGGTTCCTTGTCAGGCGGACCAATTTTTGTGCCGATAATCCTCTCTACTGGTTTGACATTCTCTAGGGTCTGGGGCCTATTTCGCTCTATCGCACAAACGGCTCCTTTCGTGTAGCGAGAGTTCGTTGTTATTTGGTGGGGTTTAGTTATTGATTTTCGGTTAAATTGGTGGATGTTTTGCTTAATCGCGGTGTTTGCTGCCGTGTTTTTCCTCTGCAGGATACCATGGCGAGATTAGTATCCACCGCCCTCGTAAGGGGACTCATGAGATCGTCCCGCGCATCGAGCGCAGCTGTAAGGCTCTTGTACCCTTCCTTTGACATTGGCAGTTTGATGTGATATTTGTCTGTCAATTAGTTGGTCTCAATTCGTGAGCCTTTCAAGATTTGACGCTCACATGACATGTGGGTTAGGGTGTCAAAAGTCAAATGTTGAAAGATTTGCACATTGAGACCCAAATAATGAAATTTCTTGTCACTAAATGCTACCATAGTGAGAATTTTTTTTTGAACAGAACCATAATGAGATTGTTTAAGTTGCTGTGACCTTAGTTTCTGCTTATTTCCTTCTGTTAGTTTCTGCTTAGGCCCTGTTTAGTTGGGTGAAATTTTGGTGAAATGGGTGAATTTTTTTGCATTGGGTTGTGTGCACAGAGAGAAGAAATGAGTAAAATTTTGGTAAAATGGGTGAAATTTTTGGAATCTCGGGGAACTAAACGGGACCATTTGATATTTCCTTTTGTTGTACTAGTGCATCAGGGGTTTGGAATTGCTGAGTTTTGCACAGTTATCTCTATTTTGAGTTTTTCGCAGTTATCTCTATTCTGAGTTGATTAATATTCGATGCAAAGTTTTCGGACTTCCAGCGCATTGGTTTTATTCTTAGATTCTAATGGGCAATTGATCAACTAGTTTTTGGAACTTTAGTGCACCTGCAACACACACCTAGTTGCCAATAGTAATAATGTATTTGGACAATGTAATGTGCTGTTTAACATTTGTGTTGTCTCTGGATTATCTGGAATATATTTCCATTTGTGTTGCCTCGTGGTTTTCACAAGGTAAATGTGTTCTATGTTCCATCTAATGAAAAGAACCTTTTGCAAATGTATTAGCGGGATGTAGCCACAACCTTTTTAGGTTTGGCATTAGATATACTTTGTTATTGGTATCTTAACTTTTAAAAAGTTGTTATGGTCTAGTATCATTCTCTGGTAGCAACTTCTAGTTTCTACACCTGTATTTCTAAAAAGGAAGTTATTCAACCTCTGCACTGGACTCATACCCCTTCGATATAGTGTAAGAGTTAAGCTTCCTTATGCCCTACTACTTGATAAAGAACCCTCAGCCTTGCACCACTAGCATTTGGCAAGGAGTATACTTTTTACATTTTGTCTGAATATCGGGCATGTATTTTACGAAAGTTATCACTTTGCCCAGTTTGTTTGTAAAGGAGCATACTAAGGTGCATGTTGTATTTAGTGTTCTATTAGTGTTTACCTTCTGATTTTCGTTTTGCATCCTTTTCTGTTTTGCATCATAACTGGAAGAGCAGGCTGTTTCAAGACCAGCTATCCAGCAGTTTATGAACTACTCATCAGGTCTTGGCGGTGCTCCTAGTGCAAATGGGGACTCAACGACAACACGAGTAGCTGCTGATCCCGATACGCATGAAGATTTTCAGCCAACAAGCAAAAGTTCAGAGATGTCTTTTGATGACATCGTTGCTCAGGTGTACATTCTGCTTTACTAATGAGCTTTCGGGATAATTTGGATTGACTCATTAAACATTTTACACAACTAGTCATAATCTGAAGCTGTGGTTGACAGGATATCAAGGAGCACCCTGTCCTGATCTATATGAAGGGCTATCCTGATGCTCCTAGGTGCGGATTCAGTGCATTGGCAGTAAAGGTCCTCAAGCAATATGGTAAGTTGTCTGAGTTCTATTTTTTTTTAATGCAATCAATGCGCTCTTTAAATTCTTAAGTCAGATATTGTCTATTGCAGGTGTCCCCATCAGTGCTAGAGATATTCTGTCAGACCTTAAGCTCAAAGAGAGTGTTAAAGCATACAGGTAAGTTGGCTTAATATAATTATGTGTTGTTAGATGTTATGTGGTAACTGCTTGTGTCTTTAAAGGGAAAGAGAACTGATCTGGGATGGATTATCTCCGTGTTGGTAAAGGAAATGTTGTTTTAGTTCAACCTAAGGACTCAGGAGAGAATAGGCAACATAATGATGAATGGGAAGAGAATGAAACTTCAGAATGAGCAAAATGGATTCTACTAGTTGACATTGGAGTTAGTTTGTTCAGGATATCCTCATGTCAAAATAAATTAGTAGAGTAGCATCGAGAACAGTCTGTCCTATATTATGGAGCTTGTTTCAGTGGCACTTTTTTGTCCTGTTGAATTGTGGTGTATGAAAATGTGATAAATTAGCATCATTCAGCTGGTTCTTATGCCATAATAAGTTAACTTTTTTGAAGAACCATGCCAGAATCAGTTAATGCTTACACGTGTAAATTTCAATATTTACTTTTGCTTTTCTTTCAGTAACTGGCCCACATTTCCGCAAGTATTTATCAAAGGAGAGTTTGTTGGGGGGTCTGATATCATACTCACAATGCACCAGGCAAGTTAACGCATCATGGGTCATGGCAGGTTTAATTTGGTTAGTGGGTGTTCTGGGTAGCTTGGACTAATACCGACCTTTTCTTTGCAATTTTCTTCAGAAGGGTGAACTGAAGGATCTGCTTGGCGATATTGCACAAAAAGGCGAACAAAATGGTTCCTCTTGAAACAAGCCGTAGTGTTCCAATGCAGACTTCTAAGACTGGATGTTTTTTCTCAGATGACTTTGATTTTCCTCGAGTAGTCTGGCTTCGGATATGAATTTGTGTTAGCTGTTTTGTCCAGATCGTGCCCAAGACCCCACCCTAAACTGCACAAGTATCGGAAGTTGTCATGCTTGATAAATAAATACTACTGCTCGATGATGTTCTTTGATGCATCGTGCTGACCACCTTAGCTTGAGCTTGATGATGCACAGGGCTCTTTGAGTTGCTTATCTGTTGAACGGACAGGATGCTGGTTGAAACGTATAATCAGTCTGTGACCATTCTTTCTGCAAGCTAACTCTGTTTGCTTTGTTCCACCCTAACTAATTTGCTGCATTCTACCAGAACAGATCTGCATCCAAATGTTGCACATGTACTCGTATAAGTACTTGCGTGTACACAAAACGTATGCATACTGGTACTGGCAGTCATGTACTGCAATGGCATGGTAAATAGCCATGGCGTGCAGCTGTCGTAATAGACAAAAAAAAGCATTATTTGATTTAAGGCAGGCACGCTGCAACCTTCAATGCTTTTACCGTTAGTAACGCACATAGTCGACCAGGTATATACAACAAACAGTCCTCGAGATTGAAATGAGGAATCAAATAGCAAAAAAAAAAACAGAATATTTTAACCACGCATAAGAGAGCATATTCTGCCTCAAACCCACAACCAAATAAACGTAGATCAGAAGGTGGTAATTATAAGCGTACAGGATTCGCAGACACATCTGCGTAAAGAAAAGCTACAACATGGCCGTATACCCGCCCAAATTTGCTATTAATAAACCATTTTAACTCCCAGGAACAAACACAGGCATTATTTGGACACCACTACCCCGAGTCTTTCCCGCAGCAGCAGCATTTGCCAATCAAGACGACGAAGTGCCGAGCTCCAAATTTGCTGTGAGCCATTTGCAGACTTCGTCCATCTCCTCCGGTACAGTGTAGTGCCCAAGACTTCAAGGATAAGAGTAATAATCGTGGTTAACAAAAAACAGAAAATTGCTATGTAATCAAGGTATAGCTTAATAGGGGAAGTATCAAACCTATTGTATGACTTGAAGAGCACATTGGAAAATCCATTTGCCTTCAAGGCATCAGCAGATCGCTCCCCATGCTTGTATTGAACCACATCATCAGCTGCATAAAAAATGGAATGAAACATAAATCACTAACGGTGGCAATTTCATGTTTATGAATCATCTGAAAGAACATTTTACAAGTAGTGGGTTCCTTATGCATCATGGATACTAACGGTGGCAATTTCTTTGTTTATGAATCACCGGAAAGATTGTACAAGTAGTGTGGGTTCCTTGTGCATCAGATCATTTAGTTCGAGACATGTGAACTAAATATCGTGGTCCTGTTAGCTCTAACATACAAGGGTCATTTGGTTTATGTCCATGAAAACTAGTTTATGCGATGAAACGTCACACAATTTTTCTGTCAAGTGCTACTACAAGTCTACAAGTATGAACAAGGCTGCACCTCTTTTGAATTTCAAGCAGGCTACATAAAAAAAGGCCAAGCATTTCATAGGACCATTCAATCTGTTTACAGAAAAACAAATTTCCTAAGGTCATTATTATCATCCTAAATTTTGAGAAACATGTATGATCATTCCTGCTTTGCCCTAGCGAGGTTACTAGTGTTACCAAAAAAAACATTGTTTTCTACTGGATAGTAGTTTAGGCTAGCAATTGCACTATGATAGAAAGAAAATCATACACTCACACCCACACAGGTCTATTGTTGATATTGAGTGTTACAAGCAAGATAGACTCGTTAGCTAGCCCATCTTTCCCAGTGGAACCATATAGGCTCGTATTTGAAACCTTGTTTATCATTAAATATATCATGCCTTCATCTTGTATATGTATAAACACTATATTGCCTCCAGGCTGAATATTACAACTTAGAACCCTCCCCAGAAAGATGCTTATATCAAGCTAAGCATATAACTATGGACAGAAATGCTGGCACGTTAAGATATAGAACAAACACACACCTTTTCCATGACAGAGCAAAATTGGTATGGACGAAGCCTTTTGTGCAGCCTCTGGTGAGGATTCAATCCTATTCTTCAAGGTCCTAAGATGACCACAAAGCATGAAGTATGTCAGTAAAAGGCCAGCAGTTTATCTAAAATATATACCACAACCATCTCATGGGACAAACCTGGCACATGGAAGCCAGCCACTAAGACCGACAGCCAAACTTAGGTTCACAGGGTATGGATTGGCATTTCCATATTTTCCATGAGCAAAGCAAGTTGCAGAGTATAGAGCAGTAGCAGCACCCATACTAAAGCCACCAACGCCAAGTTTGACTGCAATTATTAATGAAGCAGGACCAAAGGTTACTGAGATAAATACAAAATTCCTGGTAAAGATCAAGTAGTTCTTTTTTTGTTAGATCGCCAATTTAATAGGTTGAATTAGCCTATTTCTGTGGCAACATGCATGCTCTTTTATAAAAGTCCAAGAGTTTCATTAAGTTTACGGAACATATTAAGAAGCATGCCCATGATATAAGTCATATAACAGCAAAGGCAATGTGAGCTATCTCATTTCTAGTATTTGCTTGATAAGATGGGATGAAATAAATGAATAAGCAACCAAAGATAACCCATCAGCAAATAAGAAAAGGGAAGAAAAAAGGAACTTGGGAAGCATACTGTCAGCGGGTTCAGTTGACAACAAATTTGCAACATGTGCTGCTGAGGCATCCATCCCCACGACATCATCAGGAGCATCCTCTGAAAGATCAGCAACATCAAACCCTGCAAATCCAGAAAGAGTACAGAAGTGCATATGTATTAAGAGTGAGGACAGATAGTGATCTGAAAAGGATTTGATAACACCCTTGAGCAAGGAAAAACAAGTAGATAACACAAAGCTTACATGCTGTGGAGGGGAACCCTCCAAACACTGACACAGGTCTTGTAGGAGCAGTTGGGCAGATCCATTTTATCTGAGTAGAGCAATGATACAGAAAAGAAAAAATCATACTAGATTTAGCAAAAGAGGTACAAGGTTAATCCACCACAGAACTTAAAGCATTGCATATTTGAGTATATATACTGACTTACATTAGGAAGAGGAAGAGTTTCCAATAGTTGAGACCAGCTGCAAACATGACATAAAATCCATCATTCATGACAGTAACTTCCAAGTCTAGAATGCAAACCTATCCTTTAAGAAATTAACAATCCAGCACTGTTATATGCAAATATGTGCATGGTAGCGAGTTCAGCTCAGATGTTATTCCAATGAGGTGCAATGACTCTTCCATTGATATTTATTCAACTACATTACTACAGCATTCAGCATTCTGAACACACAGGGTTGTAAGAAAGAAATGATGATGATAAAGTGCTATTACAAACAATATGATAAGGATACAAAGACAAATTCTTCAGTAGCACTATCCAGAGTTAGTTCATGGCAAGCAAAGAAGGTACAGAGCTTATGGCCATGGTTAACTTTTATCAAATCTAGCATACCAAAACACCACAAGCACACCATTCATAAACAGGGGGTGGCTTCCCTACCTGGCTCCATTGTCCCCGAGGCCGTGGAGCCAGACGATGGTGGCCTTGTGCGTGCCCTTTGGCCTCACCACATACGTCCTCCCGTACTCGAATGGCCTCTTCGCACCTGCATCCAACGCATTGCATTCCATGGCACTCGAATCTCATTAACCCCAAACACTAACAAACAAAAAACAGCGCAACAAATCACCAACGAAACAGCCGCATCGCTGATTACTAAACCGAACGACGTACCGGTCGCGACGGAGCTGCTGCCGCCGAAGCTCATCCCGCGAAGAATCGCCAAGCCTCCACACCCCCTCCTCGCTGCAAGGCCCGCCAACGCTGCAACGACGACGACTATTACAGCAGCCGACCACCAGCAGCGGGGGCAGATAAAGGCGACGCGGTGCGCGCGCGCGTGCGTACGAGGGAGCGGCGGCGGGCGCTTGGGGATCGGGAAAAGGCGGATTTGGGCGGCGGAAAGGGGGGCGCCTTTTTGGGTGGCGCACGGCATGGTGGTGGTCGCCCCCCCCGGGCCGCTGACTGCTGTGGTGGGGTGCGGGCAGGGAATCTGCCGGAGGCCGCAGCGCAGGAGGGCGCCACCACCTCTGCGGCACGCTCCACCACTGCGCCACGCCACATGAGCGCGTGGGGTGGCGGTGGCAGGCAGGCAGGCACGCGCCACAGATGGAACAGTAACTGGCCGCACGGATTCGGAAAAGCGGTCGGCCGAGTGGGAGGGGAGAGAGAGGGGAGGAAGGAGGGAGGGAGGGAGGTTGGATTGCGCACCTGCCGGCGGTGAGGTTGTCTGGCGGCGTAGCCGAAGAGGAAGAGATCGTCGTCGCGCGGTCGCCGGCCTAGGCGAGCTCGTCCCGTGCTCTCTCTCTCTCTCTCTCGCTCGTCGTCAGGAACTCCGGATCCTTCGCGTGGGGGTTGGTCTGTTCTGTTCGTGCGGTGGTGGGTGTTTGGTTGTTGCTCGTCGAGGGAGTTCGAAGTGGGCCTGATCTCGCTCGGGCTCTTGTTGTTGACCCTTCCCAAAAAAAAGATGAAGCTACGTTTGGGCTTAAACATTCTTCAAATTAATATTTAGTATCTAGTACACGCATCTTCTTCTTATTGAAATTTCAAATTTCATCAGAAAATGCACCAATTTTCACCATTGTCTAAGTTAACAATCCGTGAAGTGAGTCACTGTGAAAAGTGAAAAGTCTTATGTTGGTTTGCCCTGACGACAATTGTGCATAGTAACATCAATCTCAAAGTAACCAATGGTTTAGCTAATAAATATACATCCATTTTTTTTCATAATGCACACAATTTTTTCAGCATCGATGCCAATCAAGGTTCACAAACATTTTCCTTTTAAATTACGAACATTATACGAGCTGCGAAAATACTGTAAGGCACATAATAAACTTAGGATGTTCTACTTAGTAGGCAGTAGGAAAACCCTTTTTATTTATTTAGGAGATGTGCGCGAGGAAGTGTGGAGTACATTAATCATTAAGCAGTTGTTTGGAATAATGGAATGCCTTCTTTTAAACCAGCTCATTGCTTGCTACTCCCTCCTTCCAGTTTTATAAAGCATACTAGAACATGACACGGTCTTCAATATAACACTTTGATCATTCATTCATCATATATTATATTTGTTATGGTTATAAACTTATAATCATGATAAAGTATATTCGATTACGAACCTAACAATATAAAGTTTACATCATAAAAATAAAAAATTAATAGTCAAATGTATAGTCAAAGATTACAAAGTTTGAATTTTGATATGCGTGTGTGTCTTATAAAAGTGGAAGGAGGGAGTATAAGATGTTCCTTTGGTTGTGAACCTAATAAAGTTGCCTTGCTTAAGCAACAAAAGCGCTCGATTTCATCACCATCTCAATCAGTTTGCCAAATCGGATTGTTATCTTTGATTTTTAGCAAAAAATATTAAAAATACTCTTCCAACAGTTTGGTGAAAAACTTGACAATTTCTGACAACTTGAGAAAAGTCAGCCTCAGCAAATATACACGCGCGACACGCGCTTGGCATCGTCGTTTCTAGATAGGTGGGAGGGTGAAAAAAGAAATAAATAACAGAGAATGGTTCCTAATGTAAGTTTTCAAAAGATGGAAGGGTATATACATAATTTTTGTTTCTCTCTTAGGGTTCCTGATGTAAATTAGATCTGAGTTTGACAAGTGAATTATGACAAACTGTTGGAGATGAGCTTTTTTTTACTTATAGCATATCTAATTAGAAGTTAGAAAAACATAAGATTTGTCAAGTAAAATTTAGCAAACTCTTGAAGATGCTCTAAGTTCTGGATTGATGGCTCGCCGCATCTACCTATTTAGGCTTCTATCCAAACGATTCTAACATTGGAGAGTTAGGACTTCTTTAGTTGAGGTTCTAGCAAACCCTTGAATTGGCAGCGCTTTCAGAGCAAGTACAGTAAGGGTGTGTTTAGATCTCTGAATTGGAGAATTTTGCATAAATTTTGAGCTGAAAAACACTGTTTCGAACTGAAAAGTACTGTAGCATTTTCGTTTGTTTGTGATAAATATTGTCTTACCATGGGCTAACTAGGTTAAAAGATTCGTCTCGCAAAGTACATCCAAACTGTGTAATTAGTTTTTGATTTCATCTACATTTAGTACTCCATACATGTACCGGTATTTTTGATGTGATGTTTGATGTGATGAGAAATCTTCTTTTTACATAGTAAATTTTGGGAGAAGTTGGACTTCTAAACACACCTAATAAGCGAGAAGTGGGCAAAATCTGACGTGCGAGAGAAAAATGAGTGGGCGTCTCGCGACTCACGTGTTTGAAGTCGACGGAGAGAAGGTACAACAGCTGCTATTGGCTGAGCTCACAGCTGTATATTAAAATGGTAGTAGGGTCCACTGTTGCGGCACGACACATCACCACACGTTGCATCCAACAGCGGACGAAACCACTAGCCATGCTCTCATGCCGTATGTATTCACTATGAGGCTATAGAAACTGGATTTTATCCTTTATCAAAGAAAATGCTCTCAGGCGTCCGATTCGGAGCGGGTGGGGCGTCCAAGATGAAACCAAACAAGTTCTAATTTTTTGTTTCTCAGACCTTGTTTGGTTCCTATAAGTAGAATAATTTAATGTGCAAAAAGTGAAAATAAGTCACCTGTATGAATCAAACAGTCTTGACTTATTTGCACTTTAAGTCACCTCACTTATAAGTCTCATAAGTAACTTCATCCCTACTTAAAGTGACTTATTTACTTTTCTCTCCCACCGCGTGAGCCTAACTTATAAAATAATCAACCAAACACGACGAATCCATTGCTGCAGTACCAAATTAGGTGAAATTAAAATTGAAAGGAGTTGTGCCAAATAGACCCGAACATATTGGTACCGCTAGTGCTTAGACTAGATGCCTAGAGTCCTGGACCCCTTCTTTTTTTGTGTATGGTCGGAGATCACCAGCTCATCGCTGACGGTGAAACACGGATGCGAAGTGCAAAAGCTGGCCACGGGGCCTGTGGCCGAGGACAAAGGCTAGTGATGCTCGCGAGAGGGCGCTGCCGGGGACAAGGGGCAGCCAGAGGCCGGTGCGCGTGGCACGGCCAAAGCGAAGGGCGGCAGGAAGGAGCAGGGGCAAGTGGGCGGAGCCGGCCGGCAGTTCTGCTCATCCTCCTCGCTCAGATCGCAGCGCCGCTCAGACGGGAATGGCCCCGGCCGTTGCAGCGTCCATGTGGATGTGGCGTGGAACACAGTCGTCGTTGCCGGGTTCGATGCCATTGCCAATTTGTCATTTCGGAGGAATTATGGCTGCGTCGACCACGCTTTCAGTCTGTCAGAATTTTCTGTCAGGCTCTAACATATTTCATCGGTTTCAAATTATTTGTGACTGTTGACTTTTAGACAGAGTTTAGTTGGTGAATTTTTTTAGTGAAAGTAGTGAAATTTTTGCATTTAGAAACGTGTTCTGTGAGAGGTGACACGGTCTGCGAGACGAAAATTTTGAAAATTTTGGCGAACTAAATAGGCATGGCGAAAATTACAATGTTGGACTATTCGTCTTATTCAAAATATTGATGTGAATATGCAAAATGTCAAGTTATACTTAAAATATCTTTATGATGAAGTAAGAACAACTTCAACAGTTTGATAAATTTTACTTGGTAATTTTGTGTTTTACCAACTTCTAAAAAGATACACCAAATAAAAAAAAGTCGTCTCCAACAATTTGACATAATTCACTTGCCAAATCCAGATCTACCTTACATCAGGAACTCTGAGAGAGAAACAAAATTATGTTTATACGTTTCCATCTCTTGAAAACTTACATCAAGAACCCGGAGACAGGAACAAAATTATTTTTATATCCTTCCAGCTCTTCTAACAGATGGATGCGCTTGGATACGTCATCGCATATATGCGCGCGAGGAGGTTCTTTTTCTTAACTTAAGAGCATCTCCAAGAGTTTCCCAAATTTTACTTAGCAAATCTTGTGTTTTGCCAACTTCTAAAAAGATATACCAAGTAAAAAAGAAGCTCATCTCCAACAGTTTGGTATAATTCACTTGACAAATCCAGATCTAACTTACATGAGGAACCTTGAGAGAGAAACAAAATCATATTATGTTCTTCCACCTCTTGAAAACTTATATTAGGAATCCCGAGATAAAAATAAAATTATTTTTAGGTCATTCACCTCTTCTGAACGGATACTCGCGCGCATATATACGCGCGACGAGGGGAGGGATGCCAATTTGTTTTGCCAAACTGTTGGAGGCTAATTTTTCATGTTTTGCCAAAATTAGATGGATGCCAAGTTAAGATAGACTGTTGGAGGTGCTCTAAGATAAATGCCAACCTAGAATGAGAAACTGTTGGAGAAGATTTTTTCTGTTTTTCAAAAAAAATAAGAATAACAACTTGATGGGGAACTGTTGGAAATTCTTTTAGTCACAAACAAAACAAACAATGTATGCATAATTTTTTTTAAATATGACGAATGATCAAATATTATAATCAAAAGCTAACAGTGACAAATAATCAGAAACAAATGGAGTATTTTTTTTAGATTCCAGAAAAAAGACTCGCATTTCCGAACTTATTCATAAACGGAGAGGGAGGAGAATGCATGAACTATTTAGATCTCTGGCGGTGAGCAAAATTTTGGGTTCTCTTCTAAAGTCTATTAGAAGTATTGAACATATACTAGTTCAAAAATAATTACACAAATGGATCATTGCAGCAATCTATAAGCATAATTAATCTATTAGAGATTGTAATCATGTATGTACGATGATGTCTAATCATGACATAATTAAACTCGTTAGTTTCGTCTTGAAAATTAAGATATGAGTTGTGAAACAGATTTTGTCATTAATCTATATTTAATACTTCTAATTAGTGTCCAGAGATTGACGTGACGGGTAGCTAGTGAAAATGTTGAGGAACTAAACAGGAGGCTGGATTGAGCCATTGACGGAGTGAGCTGGCAGGAGGGTTTTTTTTTATGAGGCACGACGAGCAGCCCTCGGAACTGGTCTCCGCAAAGTGGGCCAACATACGTGGTATGATTGATTTACGGGCCAATTTGCCATACGTCCTTTCATCAAGGAAAGATAAGGCCCGTTTTTGTTTGATGGGACCTCATCAATAACATAAGCCCAAGATAAGCCCACCAACCCTCCACTAACACAGAGCCCTCTCTCAAAAAGAAACACAGCCCAGTGCACGGAAACAATCGGCCTTTTTCTTTCCCTTTAACCCTTGTTGCGATTAATATTTTATTATTCTTTTATTTTTACTCAGTGATAAAAATTTAGTAATTATACAAATATCAAACCTAGAACAACAATGTCAATGCACGTGTTCAGTATGTTTCGAAACATGGCTCGTGAAATTCTAAAAATGCCGAAATAGTCGGTCTGTCTAAAACCTAAACTCGACATGTTTAAAATGTTTAAAATACAAAATGTAAAAATAAAAATGCAATATCAGTTCTCATCATGGTGTGTTAATCCTATGCAAACATAACACTCAACGAAAACATAAGCGGAGGCACGCTACAACTTGTCTCTCGTCTTGCTTCCTTCTGCATCATTCCTCAAATCTTTTTCTTTTTGGAGAAGAATCAAATGACAGATAGCTTTGCATAAGGGGAAATCATTATAAAAAACAAGAATTACGGATTAGCAATAAAAATTCATTGTTCCGATGTTGCTGCACCCGAAACTGCAATTCAGGCCGGCATGACAACCCTCTTCAAATCGGAACGGCGGAACAGCAGAAATGTCAACCCCCAAAAAAAAAAAACGGCGCCCAAAACCTTCCGCGCGGCCGCACCGACCGGGCCCGCGGCACCCCAGGTGTCCTCTCCTCTCCTTCCTTCCACCCAGCCTCCCTCCATTCAAATCCCCCACACCGAGGGCAAAAAAACACGGGCGGGCGGGCGATTGCGGCACCGCGGATCGCGACGCCGCCGCGAATGATTGGGATGGTGGAACGGAGCGCGTGACCGGCGCGTACGGGGGGCCTGGGGAGGAGGCGTGGCGGGAGGTAGATGATGACAAGCGGCCGGAAGCGGGCCGCGACAAGATCCACGATCCTAGGAGGCGCCGGTACATGATCGCTCCCTCTCCCCTGCCTGGATTTTTGTTCCCTTCCCCACCCGCGCTTTGTCTCTACCCGCTTGGATCTTGCCGGATTCCCACCCCAATCATGGCGGGCTCGCCCCGCGCTAGGGCGGCTGTATCTTCATTCGTAATTGTTGCTGCAGCCAGCTGCGGCCGAGATAAGGGGATGGGGTTGGGGGTTACGGATTCCTGCGAAAGTTAGGCCAAATTTGCGCCGAATTGGACCGATTGTGCCCTGGTGGAAGAAAGCGCACTAGGAATTCGGGCTCGATGCTTTCGATTAGTGCGTACGCATAGTTGTTCCGCCAATGTACATTGCTCAGCTGATCACTCGGAGAAACTGAATGCGGTGCACCTGTTACGTCTTCGGTCCATTTTGGTGTTTCCTGTTACACATTTTATGACTATGGTTAAACTGTAGACTAATGGCAACTATATATTACTTGATTTTGCTGCAGAAGGTGCTTGTAGCAATTAGTATATTGTGGGGGCAGTTCTGAATGATCTGATCTGTTGTAACTAGGACTGTAATAAGTCATATTAAAAGGGTATGTATGAAAACATTAATCCATCTCCAGAACTCTGTTATCATTACATTGATTTCGTGCTTTACATTGCATAATCTCATTCTGGTTGCTCTTGGACAATGTGATACAAGTATTAGCTTGCAATGCATTCAATCTCCAGTATCCAAGTGCTGTCTTAACAAGAGTCTGCAGAACTGCAGGCTCTGACTGTTAGCAAACACATGGACTGTCAAAAGGAATTGGCTAACAGATTTGAGGGGGGCTTGTTTGATCTTTAAACATTCTTAACAATATTATAAAAACTGAAACATCAGTGTGATGCATGCAATGGAAATAGAAACTTCATTTTGTTGATCTGGTTTCAAGTATCAAATTTATTCAGTCAGTTAGAACCCTCATTCATTGAATATAAATGGAGCTGCACATCTGTTTAAACTTATGCATTCAATCTGTCTTCTTTATCATAGCCCCCAGTTTCCTTGCAGAATAGTACTTATGCTGCTTGTCTGCTGTCCCTGTGGTTATCACTTGCAATTTGCAAGTTGTAACACTTGAGCTTATGCAAATGGCTTCAGTTCTGTAATTCTTATATTTGTTACACACGTCTGCAAAATATTCGAGATTGCTGTTTTTGTTTAGCTTATTTTCCATACCATTAGCTACGTCAAGCTATGTTAAATTTATTTTGTAGCAAGGTCGCAAAAGTCTCCTAAAACAAGCTAATGACATGCGGGAAAGCTGCCAAATATATGTGGCAGACGATATTGCACTTACATTGATTACGTGAAAGGTGGCCTAGGTTCTCGGATCCAACATGACTGAGAATGATTGTTATGGCAGTAGATTAGAGGACGAGGAGGAAAATAACTGATACGCCTTGTAACTGATATGCCTGAAGATTAAAATCACTCTCAATTAGCCGATGGATTAATAGTTTCTATTTGTTACCGGCGAGATGCCTTTCTCTAGTTCTGAACTTCCGGCACTATATAAAATGCTTATACCCTCCATATCTTGTCCATGTGAAGTTATGGATCATTCCAGATCATACATCTTAGTAATTGGAGATTTTCCTGTTAAGTGTACTAGTCTGCCTTAATGGAAATTGAAGATGCCAATCATACTACATTCAATTTTGACTACATGAATAATCAGTACATCTGCAGTCTGACAAATACAAACTTACACTGCATTGAACAGCTGGCACCTGTTTTCTTTTTCAATCTGAGAAGTAGCAAACTTGACATTATTGAGGTAGCTATGTTACTTGACTGTATTCCATCATACTTTTACTCTTTTCTGTTACTAGAATATCAGTAAACCGGTTTTTGACTCAGCAGATTTCATCATTTGGCTGCAACAGTGATTCAATTAGTTTCTAGTTGGAGGAAGTTAGTTTTGCATTGATTTATTGGAATAGTGCTGTTCAAAATAGAGCGTCGGCTATCCTGCAGCCAGAGCTATAACATCCTAAATCGCAATTGCATTCAGATAAGTACATGTAAGCAAGGATGAATGCAGACCAGTCAACTCAGGTTCAGACAATGTAAATATGATCATTACTGAATTGAATGCATACTTCTGGGCTAGCCTGGGTCTGAATATTTTCTGCCATCAGCTATCCTTACAGTGATAATACAGTCCTCCCTCCCGCCCCACATCTGTGCAAGAGGCATTGATTGCTAATCTTGTGTTTATTTGTTCTTACATATTTGCTGTAATTTATTAATTATTTTCTTTAGGAAAGTATTGGCATATTGATGACTTGGTAGCAGACTTCAGAGACATATCTGCTTCATTTACCATCTGTGCACTCCATATATCTGGATTCTGGACTGTTCTTCCTTTTAAATGGCTTCCATTACCTATTCATGTCAGACTACATGGAGTATATTTTAGTTCTGATAGCTTTTCACATCCTTTTCATGTCAGATAATTTAAAGGTGATAATTCCCTTATGCTGGTGGAACCTGCGAAGGAAAGGACTAAGGAGGATTGGAGAAATGAGCTGTGTGGTAATTAAGTTGTTCCATCATTTTTAATTGGCCTACTGTGCCAGACTACCAGCCACCATTCCCTATTATACATGTGGTGGTACACTTAAAGAAGAGAGGAGCAGAATCACGTGAAGGACATGTGACATCTTGGATTCTTAGATGAATGGCATGATTATCGCGCCTGCTCTTGCATCTGACATGACAGGTATGAATCACATATTCCCATGTTGGTATGTTTCTTATCAGTTTGGAAAGCTATGGGTTAGTCAACATTTTGGTCTAGAAAAAATGTTTACGTGATTTACAACCAAAAGGTATAGTCTATAAATTAGAATGGTTGTTTCTTATAAGTTAATTAAATTTGTATTTTCGTCCTCTTTGTCATTGACTGAATATGTCAACCTTGAATGTCGGGCAGGCTCTATGCTTAGATAGTTAGATGCTTGGTATCAAATTAACAAACTAAGGCACATTAGAATTTCATAATGATCGGTGTTCCTGATGCTCTGGTGTAAAAACCTTAATATATGAAGTTCTTAAGTGAGTTTAATCAACAAAATATAAGATGCATATGTTATTGTTGTGATTTGGACTGGAACCAAAAAACACTGTAGTCTTACAAAAAGAAATGTGCAGTCATGCATCTCATGCTGTATCATGGTTAGGTGTAGCCTAATGAAACGGAGTAAACATTTAATTACACTGTTGCTTAGAAAATGTTTTGAACAGTAAGAAATAAATGTTCAGTCTATTAGATTTTTTGGCATATTGAGAAAAATATATGTTAGCATTAATTATTCATTTACAATACAATCTGTTGATTATCATCTGTGATATGCTTATGTTGTACATAAACACGAAAGATGCATAGAAATGAAATACAAAATTGTTGCGTGGTTCGTTTTAAGGGACTACACAATGATGAGCCTTATGTGGGGCGTAACTGAGTTTTGTGTTCTAATATTCATAAAAATGATTACTTAAAAATTTGCTAAACATCTCCCCTATTCCCCCCTGATCCTATTCAGTTTGATTGCTTTACATGCGAGGGTCTTACCTTGACTGTTAACGGCGTGTTTGGTTCCCGTCCACATCTCGCTGCACCTCATGTTAGCCTGTGTTTGCTTCGTGGCTCAACCTTCAGTGTGCCGCACTGGCCTCAACGGCCACTCAGTGTTTTTTCTCAGCAATTCTTGCCAAAAGTTCGGTGACTGTTTTTTTCCGCTGCAAATCTGCCCCTGCCTGAACCTCGGTTTGGCCAGGTCTGATCAAGAGCCAATAGAGCCTAAGTTCTGTTACTCAATTGTTTTCTGGGTATCCGTGCCACATTTTCCTTCTCTTTACATTTGAAGATTGCTATATCGCTAATCTGACCTATATGATTTTCTCAATTCAGTATGTGTGTAAATCGAAAAAAAAATCAGTATGTGTGTATTACTAAATATTTCTATCTAAATCTGAACAAAAGAAAAACCTAGAAACTCGATGTCTTCATTTTATTTAGCACTGAGATACCCTATACATTTTTTCATTATTTTTAATTATGTAGAAGTGAAAGACTTTTTACACTTTCTTTTATGTATGTCCACTTGGCTCAAAGTTTAGAGCTTGGCGTTGTACTAGATATTTTGTACAAATTCATCAAATTGTGCCTCTGCCACATACTGATTATAAATTTAGAATCATTTCCGTAGTGAATAACAAACCACTGGATTATCAATAGTATATAACAGACCCTTTTTTTTGTCTTCATCCGATCCCTATCTATTGAACATTGGGTTCATTATTCTATTAACCTATCTCCTGTTAACTGTGCATATCTCCTTGAGCATTGAAAATTTTAGGATATGAAACAGGTTCTTCGATAGCTATGAAGAGTTCTAATGCATGATTACCAGCTATTTAAGAGCTATTTGATAAACAATTCCCCTTGTTGATTTGAGGAGGCTGAGGAGGAATGTACTAATTTCCCCTTCAATTCACCCAGTCCCCTCCAATCCACATGGGGAATGGATGTATCCAAACAAACCCTAGTAGATATGACTGTTATCCTCTACTTGCTACTGAGATAATAAAGACGGCTACAATTAATGCATGGATAGAACACTGTGCAAGATACGTAACATCAGCAATTAATTATTTATCTTCAAATCTGCTCTCAATCCGGAGTGGACCACGTCATTGGGTCAAGCCCCACTGGAAGTTATGGTAATGAAATACTTCTACCGATCTTGCTCTGCTCGCTGCACTGTGCCAATTAACATAAAGGTAGACAAGCAACTGGCTTGCTTTGAGGGCAGTGAAAGCTGAAAGCACTTGAATCATCAGGAAGCAGCTTGGCGCGCTGCTGCTGTCTACTACTCCCCGACAGATTGGCATAGTTCAAGGGCCAAGGGCCACAACGGTTTGTCATAGACTTACTGCTTAAAGTTAATCAAACTAATCAGAAAACAGAGGTGCTACTTGATGAAGGATTAGAGTAGCACTATGGTCATGGAACTTAGGGAATGTACTGGGGACTTTTACTGGTAGTTAACTAAGTAGATATGGGGTCTTCGAGGTCTCACTTGGTAAGTATATGAGCTGGAATCCATAGGGCTGTGCACTCCAAGGATGCCATGCTCATCATATCTTTAGAGTTGGGAGAAGGTTTGGTTGGCATGCGAGTGTCCTTGTGATTTGTTTTCTGTGGTGGTATCGGAATTAGGGGAGAGCTTAGGGGTTGTTTGTCTTCGTTAAAATACGGTGTTCCACACCCCGATCACAGTTGTGCAGACGTTGGTCGGACGGCTGTCGGAGGTACAGTTTGTTAACAGACGGGAAGCTTTCTGGAGGATCTGCTGTGCCATGTGACGGTAGACCCTCTGGATCCTGTCATTTGGTCTGTGTGCCGGAAGGTACGCCCGAGGGGATCTTTTATATGTATTTTCTGTCACTTGCTCAGTCTGTTTTTTGCTTCAAATCAGGTCTGTGTTTGGTGGTAGAAGCAGTGATGCACAATGGTGGACCATTACATTAATTCATTCCGTTACCCAGCATGTGCTCTGTTATGTTTCCGTACCAGCGGCTCATTTTGATTCGGACCTTTGCTGCTTCTCATGAGTTGTCGTTTGTTTAGTTCTTTCATTTTCCCTCTGCACCAATCAGTTCCAGGGTAGCTACACCCTGTAGGTCCTGCAGAGAAATGGCAAAAAGATAGCTAAATTAGCCTTGCTACTAGCTGACAAGATATTTGTGAGGGTCTACTCAAATCTCTTCAAGAATCAAACGTGATGTATTGCCTTGGCGCCTTATAACGACAGTGGTATTTGTTTCTGAAAAAAAAAGATAAAACAGGAAGCTTAGTTTGCAAACAATATGGAATCCAGCAATGGTAATACCGTTCTTAAATTTGTATTTTGAGAATTTGGCTTCAATGTTTTTTAGTATTTCACAGTGATATTGGGCCTTCCTATATCACTTCATCAGTGAACTCACGTGCATATCTGATTTATTGTTAGCTCTATAAATTACACAAGTATGTAACAGTATTTATAGTAGACGAGTGGCTGCACTGATGGGTTAACAAGTCACTCTTCCATCATTGTACGAGAACGTACTATGTCCATTTGTTTTTTAGTTGGCCTGACTTAAAAAGGCAACAAGGTTCCATTTTAGTGCTAGTAGACACTTTTTGTAATGACAAAGTTCTGTTTCACCACTTGGAAGTTCTGTACAAGTACAAGTGTTGCACAACCTTTAGTTTTTTTAGAAATGCAATAATCGATATAGCATTGGTATGCATGCATGATGATTAACTCATTACTTTATTTATTTATTACCGTATAAATGCCAGTATAGGAAGGAGTGCCATCTGTTTTGCATCATCGGGAGGGTGCTTTGATTCAGCTACTTTACATTAACTGCTAATTCTGATACTATAGTACTAACTACTGTTATTCAAGTTTTTATTATCCTGCAATCTCTTTTTTGTAGTATGAATAATTATTACATGAAGATTGCATATCTTTTTTGGAAAGCTCCCCAAGAGTGAATAATTATTTGTGTTTCAGATTGATTGGTGTAAGGAAAGAAGGTTCCTGGAGATTCACAGACTTGACTAGCAGCAGAGAACTGGAGATTATTGGTGAGATGTACAAGCAGCTGAGGGGAACCAGATTGCACAAATTAACAAACAAAAGGGACTACAGTAGAGAAAGGACAGGAGATGATTCCCTGGTATTAAGCGATCCACTTGTCCCATCCCTCCCGACTTTCCCTCCCTTCTCTGCTCACCGGTATCCATTTTGAATTTGTATCATCCTGCGACATCCATCCATCCATCCATCCTTTTTTTAAAAAGAAACTGCATCCAACCATCCTAAAGTCCGAATCCATGGTCCTTATCATTTGCTACTGCAAAGTACTTCTCTTTGCATGCTTCGATCACATGAATGATGAGTCCGGAAAAGAAAGCTAGCCTGTTATGATCATTGCATGCAGAAATCTAATGTTGCACTAGCGTATACTTTTGCACCATGTTGTGAATTTGCAGCATGCATTAGGATCATTTACAAATGTCAGTGTAGTCCCATGCTGTCTGATGTTTTTCACTATGCTCTGCAATGGTCCTAACCCTTACAGAGAGCCTAAACATAACTTCCTCCTGAAAACTTGTCCATAAGTTGCTCATTTGTTTATGTTTCACACCTTTTCATGCCGCCATCGTGATTATAAAGGTGTTTCTAGGCGTCCGGATTTTGATAATAAAGCATGCTTCTCATGTCGGCTAGGGGTAGTGGAGGGCCCAGTATCCCCAGTTGTGTGGTATGCAGTAGTTAGCCCTAACCCTATGCATGAAAACAATCAACAGGGTTAACCCATTGCATGTTTATTCTAATTGCAAAGGTGATCATGGGGTGTGTTGGGGTCACATGCTCTTTAGCGTGTCAATTGCCTCATTTCTTTATGGCACGTTGCTAGGATAGGGAAGAAGAATGTCATCTCACTAGTATGGACTACGGAGGGCAAGGAAGGATGCCCTCTGGCACATGCCTTCCGTTATGGGGACCAGAAACACATGGGAGCTACAAATCTAGAGCTTCCCTTCGAGAGGAACACAGCGGTGGACCCCTTTGGAGATCTCTAGGATGAAAGCTTTCTTCCCCATAAGGCCATAACACCACCATTCCCCTCCCCTGACTTGAATTCCGAATTAAATTGCATTAGCTGGTGGTATACATCAAAGTGATAGCTCAAAGTCGTAACATGTTAACTGCCAGTTGTGTTCTTCCAGAGCCCGGTGGCTGCATTTCCGTCTTGGCACAAGATAAAAGTGATAGTAAAGATGTTAAAACACTATGTATCTGAATTCTGATATATCTCAGTGTCTGATATTTCAGCATTTCTGACAGGATTAGGATGGGTAGGAATGAAGCGACAGCCCCCAAAGGAGTTTGGCAATATCTTGTGGTGAAGAATGCACAATAGATGTTGGATGTCGTGCTGCCATGAGTTTTTTCTGCTTGCCCAATTGAACCGGACATTGGGTAGAAGAGAAAGGCCCTGTTTAGAAGCCAGATTTCCCCCAAAATTCACTATGCAAAAAGAAGATTCCCCATCACATCAAATATCACATCAAAAATGTTGGCACATGCATGGAGTACTAAATGTAGATGAAATCAAAAACTAATTACACAGTTTGGATGTACTTTGCGAGACGAATCTTTTGAGCCTAGTTAGACCATGGTAGGACAATATTTACCACAAACAAACGAAAAAGTCTTCTGATGCTTTTCGATTGAACGATCTTTTCAGCCTAAAATCCATGCAAAAATCTTGGAATTTTGCAACCCAATTTTGGGCTCTAAACACACCCAAAGGCATTTGATGCAGGCAACAGGCAACTCCCTCAGGTGGAGAGAAGAGCCTGCGCTCCACCTGGCCAGTGGCCAGTGCAGTGGCTGCTCTGTTAATGCCTTTGCCTTTTTTCACGAATGAGGTAAAAAGGAGCTCTGCACTTGAAACTTTTGATTCTGGCAAGGCAACTATACATACCGGCATCATGCTACCACTTGCACCCTGTGAAACCTTTGATGCAGGAACAGTCCCATGGGGGTATATGTAAATGCTGCTGTACAAATACAGCACACTTGGCAGTACCTTTTGTTTTCCTGCTGATCAATGATTGGAGCTGTAGGCATATGGTAGGTACTTTAGATTTTTAATTACCCCTAGACGGCGGCTTGTTTGGACTAATACTAGATGGTTTTGCTGCAGCTTGTGGAGTGCCCCTGATTCTTTAACACAAGAAGCAGCACGAGTCCAGCAAATCACAGCCTCATCGGCCTGTAACAGCACATCAGTCGTCATCATCAGTATATCTAAATGCTGGAGGTGCAAGACATTCTACTGTGCAAGACAACTGTGCCTCAGTGCCTGCATGAAAACCTCTAGTTGTTTAATCCCGTAAAAACCGGTAAGCAGGTGAGCGGGGCGGAGTTCTTGTGCTCCATGAAATGAACCTGAGCTGTACTACCTTGGCATGATCCAGATCCAAAGCTAAATTTGAATCATTTTTGCAGATCCCAAGAGCAAAGCCCTCGCCTGCCTGTCGCGAGTACTCTCGCTCACTCACTGCTCCCCCACAACCCGGTGGAGTCAGGCCAATCCAGCGGCATTTGCAGGTGGCCATCTCACCACTCCATGGCCATTCCGCTCTCTCGAAGCAACGCAATGTGGCAGTGTGCTGCTGCTGTGCCCGGCCAGCGCAGTTTGACAGGGGAGATGAACAGTGGCAGGGCCGAGCGCCACCACCACCACCACCGCGACAGGGCCCCCCAACCCACTCCTCGCCGCGCCTTTATGGGGAGGAGGCGAGGCTCATCGGCAGCTACAGTCCTGGTCCTCTGGTCGGCCCGCGGCCGGTGACAGCTTGGTGGCCGGCGCGGGGCACCGTACCAGTACAAGCCTTGGGCGCCATCCATGATCCATCGATCCAACACATTGATGCCGCGGCCTCGCAGAGAGGTGGCAATGAATTGAAGCTGATGATGGATGGGGTGGTGGCGCACTGGCGCTGGCAGATCAGAGCAGGTGCTGATGATTCGCGTCGTACGCCGCCGCTGCGATCAGCCTGGTTATATCCACTCCACCACCTGCTGCCGCTTGCTTTCTTGGCTGCCGCGTCTGGTTACTCCCCCGCCGGCTGTGGCAGTGGCACACCCGTTTGTTCCCTTGGCAAGGTACTCTTAAATGGCCAGCACCAGGCAAGCCACCCATCTCTTCCTTTAATGGCTTCCGGTCTGCATCACAAGAGGACCACAGAGAGGAGAGAACAATGACAGGGATGTAAACAGACGCACTGTGGCGCCACGATCCCGGCTAGCATCATGCATGCATCTTACATACGCCCGCATTCCCCTTTTTGGGCGCTCTCTTTTCCCCTGGTCACCATTTTTTTCTTCTTCCTTAAATCATGTATCAAGAACATACGGGACACGACATGTGTACAGTTTGCAATCCTTCACACACCAACCACACCCGGCAAAACCTCATCCAAGATGGAAGGAAGGAAATCATCATCAACCCAAAAGGACTGAAAAATTGGGAGGCACAGGTCAAGCTTTCTACGCTCCTACTCGCTTCTTCTCCACTAATCTAATCTGATGCTGCTGCTGCTGCTGGCGTCTTCAGCAGGATATATGTTAGTACAGTACAGTGGGGGGTGCTTCTTTGTGCTCCTCTTGAGGACAAAGCTGCAAGCTCATCCAGAGAGCCTGAGGAAGGTTATTGGTCATTCTGCCAGGTGCAATCGACACTGACAAGGTTGGTTAGTAGCTTCACCATCTCCTCACATGCCGCGATTATGATCGGACGGCTCGGATGATCGCGGCCGGAAGATGACTGGCGCCCCGTACTGCGGGTGGAGGAGCATCAGGACCGTCGGCGCGTGGAGGTAGCTGGGCGACAGCCGGAAGTCGAAGCGCTGGAGGATGATGGCCATGGTGAGCTTGGCCTCGAGGAGCGCCAGGTTCTGGCCGATGCACATCCGGGCGCCGAGCCCGAACGGGATGAACGCCGTCGGGTGCGCGGCGGCCTGCGCCACGCCCCTGGCGAACCGCGCCGGGTTGAACTGCGTGGCATCGGGGCCCCACAGCCGGGCGTCGTGGTGCAGGGCCATGATCGGGATCAGCAGCTCCGTGTCGCGCGGGATCAGGCACCCGCCGAGCTCCACGTCGGCCTTGGCGCGGCGTACCGTCGCCACCGCCGGCGGGTACAGCCGCAGCGTCTCGTTCAGGATCATCCCGAGCTGCCAGTGAGACCCCCAGCAAGAGTCAGCTCATCGCCGGATCGGACATTGATAATCTCGTCGGGGAATTCCGTCAGAGAGGTGGGCACGGGAGCTTACTGTCTTGAGCTTGACGAGCTGCTCGCGGGAGGGGATGCCATGAGCGCCGCAGACGTCGAGGACCTCCTGCCGGGCGAGCTCCTGCCACTCGGGGTGCATTGCGAGCACGACGGTGGTCCACGTCAGCAGGTTCGACGTCGTCTGCTTGCCGGCGAAGAAGAAAGTCTTGCACTCCTCCACGATGTCGTTCACGGTGATGGGGCTCACCTTACCGCCGTTGCTGCTCGCGTTGATCATGAGCCCGAGGAGATCCTTGGCACACCCGCTGAGCTTCTCGTCGTCCGCGGCTTCCTGTCGCCGGCCGATGAGCGTCACCAGGTTCTTCCTGATCTCCTTGTCCAGCTTCCACGAGCTCGTGTTCTTCTTGGTTGGCAGAAACCTGTACACAGACACGCATGGAAACCATGTCAGTTCTATATAGATTTTTTTTTGCGAATTTCTATATAGATAATTAAATCACAAAGCATTGAATTATGACGTCACGTTAGTTGATTGGTTGTTACCTGTATCCAGGGATGAAGACCTTGCGGAACGCCTCGGATGCGAAGGCCATGAGCTGGGTCTGGAGCTTGAAGACGGCCTTGCCGTCCTCGTAGCTCCGGCCGAAGGCCGTGCGGGTGATGGCGTCCTCCGTCACCACCTGGAACCACTCGGACACGTCGATCTCGACCTCACCGGACCCCGCCGCGGCCATGTCGCGCCACTTGTCCACCATGTCAACCACCGTCCTCCCGACGAACGGCAGCAGCAGCTGCATTATTTGCCAAGGTGCCATCAGTACAATTCACCACAGCAAGAAGAAGATCGTTGCTGGCTGGCTTTGTCTGACCTTGAGATTCTCCATGTGGAACGCCGGCGTGAGCACCCGGCGGCGGTGCGCCCACTTGTCGCCGCGCAGGCTGACGAGGCCCTCGCCCTCCAGCTGGCGCACCATTGGGTGCGACTCGTAGCGGTCGAATTGGTCGGCGCGGGACACGAGGATCTCCCGGATGAGGTCGGGGTCGGCGACGGCGAGCCTCGGCGTCGGGCCGAACCATATCAGGAACGTGGAGCCTGGAGGAAGCCAGGAAGGAAGAAGGCGAAGATTAATCATAGTAATCAGAGAGAGAGGCACGGCACGGGGCGTGAGCGTGACAAGCCGACGACGAGGCAGCCAATGATTGGCCAGGGAGGCCATGTTACGCCACGTCAGCGCAGCAAGCATTCCCACCAGGCACCAGCTGCCTGCCAAAGGAGAAGGGAGGCAGGGACGGGACATGGCAGGGCGAGATGCCGGCGATGCCGACGTACGCACGACAACACCACGCAGCAGTACACGCCGAGGCGGAGCAGGTACGCAGCTACAACAACACCCTGTACACCACACCACCCTCCCGCGGCGGCCGCGCGCGCGGTACGCGCCGCGCCGCCCGCTGCCCTACCGGATGGCAACGCGACACGAGGGGGCAGGGCAGGGCAGGTGGTGGCAGCGGCGTGGCGACGGGTGGGCCGGAGGCTGCCTGCCTGTGGAGCACACACAGGTCGGGGCCGCCGGGCGCGGCCGGCGCGAGGCCGGGGGACGGGGGGAGTGAATGCGATGGAGACGGTGGCGGGCGGGACAGGACGCGGTGGCGGTGGCGGGGGGAGCAGGCAGAAAGGGAGAGATGTGTAGGCTCATGTCGCGGCGGCAACTAGGGGGGAAATAGACCCCTGGCCACCTAACCGGGCTGCAGCCGGGGGACAGCGAAAACGAGAGACAACTACGGCAAACCGCTCCGACAGACCCAGGAGGGGGGGACGCGCGCCCTCGACATGCCCACTAAATGCGTGTCGCCCAAACTCCAAAGGCGGCAGGCAGCATCCTGGGAACAAGACGCATGGCGCGCAACCGCAACTTGCTGCTGCTGCTGCTACCTGCCGGCCGATGCCGATGCAGACGGTCTCCGGTCGTCGGCACGCCGTGGCCAGCAAGCTCTCTCCCTCTCTCTCTCTCTCTCTCTCTCTCTCTCTCCCTGGTCCGTCCGGCCATGGTCTCATGTCAATTCCACCGGCAGAGGTGCTTTCCTTCCCGTAGCAGCAGGGAGACGGAGGAAGCGACGGAGAAAGAAGCTAGTAGCTGGAGAAAACAGAGCCTGGAGACTGCACTAGTCTGCCTGGTGCGTACCGTAGATTTTCCTCCAGTGGTGGTAGAAGGCGAGGACGCGCGGGAGGACGTTGTGGGAGCGGTAGGGGCGCGGCATTGGGTTGGCGGAGGCGGCCACCATGAGCGCCACCATCTCGCGGACGCAGCCGACGAAGAAGCGGTAGCGGGGGCCCCTGATCCCCTGCCGCGCGAAGTGCTCCTCCACCCGCCGCGGCCGCCACCACAGCACCTCCATCAGCTTCGCCGCCACGTACGCCGCCAACGCCGCCGCCGCCGCCGCCGCCCAGGTCCAGCACCACCCCATCGGCCTCCCGAGCACCAATACTACAGAGAAAGAGATAGGGAGAGCGAGAGCTGCCTGCCTGCCTGCTTCTTGCGTGTCTGTTGTACTAGCTCACTCAGAGGCGAGCAGCAGCGCGTCGCGTGAGGTGGCAGAGGGGAAGAGAGGAGGGGATGTGGTGATGAGGAGAGAAAAAAGGAGGCGAGGCGGATTTATATAGGAGCGGGGATCGGGGGCTTGGCCCTGCTGCTGCTGGTGTGTGTGTGTGTGTGTCATGTGTAGGATTAGTTAGTTGTAGCGTGGCAGGATTTGGCGGAGAGGGGAGGGGCAGCATGGTAAATAATAAAAAGAATTGGCGAGGAGGGAGCACAGCAAAGCAGGGCCGCCGTCTCGCGGGGGGGATTAATGGCGGGGTCAACCCGAATTGGCAACTTTGTTTGCTTCCGTCCCGCCCGCGCGGTTGTGTGGTGGGGGCCCGCGCCGCGCTGCCTGACGTTGCCAGTGCCAGTGCCAGCGCTGTTCCATTCCACTCGCGGGTCGCGGCGCGGCAGGGCAGGCTCCTCTGGAGGAGGAGAGGAGAGAGCACTGAGCTCTGGGCGCGGGCGGCGCTCTGTGCTGTGCTCTGCTCTGCTCTGGCCTCCCCGAGCCAGCCAGTGAAGCCGCCTCCAGCCATCCCATCTCTCGCTGCCATCCTGGTACGCACTGCATATGCAGATATGCTTCTGCTCTCTGCTAACCTGATCATCATCAAGTGGTACTCCCGTACTCCTACTATGCTGCATTTACGTAATAGTATATCAATATATGCATGTACGTATAGGCGCCTTGCAAAGATTTCTGACTTCTCTGCTTCGACAGTTACGGGCTTTTGTGTGCGCCAGCTGTAGTTTGTTTGTGGTAAATATTGTCGATCGTAGGCTAATTAGGCTCAGATTAAGCGTGATATGGGCATTTGTGAGAAGCGTGTGATTAGTTAATTTTTTACACGACATTTACTGCTCGAACCGTATATCGTCTTTTGGTGTATTTAATGTGATGTGATGGAGAGTTGAAAAAGTAGCAAAATTTTTGCTAAATTTCAGCCAACTAAACAGGCCCTTGTTGTTGTATCAGTATCAGCTCAGCCAGCTATGCCCCCCTACGGGTGTTCTGCTGCGGGCCTTTCAGGATGGAGAGGGAGATGGCCAGATGGGGGTGGAGAGGGAAAAGGTTAGTGTGGCATGTGGGGGCACTACACTACTCCTTCCCCGAGCCTGGGGGCGCACACAAGAGACAAGGCCGCCTAAAATCTTTTGCTTTTTGGTGTAGGATCATTTGATTTCTAGTAGGAGATAGAAAAAAAAGGGAGGGAAAGGTGGTTGCAGGGGAAATTGGAGCTACGGCTATGTGTATATGCTTGCTTGCCACCATGCCAATCTTAGGGTTGGTAGGGAGTAGAGTAGCTAGGCTTCATTTGATACAAACAACTGGTGTAAAATGTTTAGTTTTTTCCCATCTAAGGTTCATTCATAGTATATAGCTAGGGCCGAGTCGAGATGAAGGTGACTGATGATAAACCAAAGGGTGTGTTTAGAAGTTCAAATTTTTCCAAAAAACATCCCATCATCTATCACATCCCATCACATCACCTCTCACTATTCATCTAACGCTACAGTGTATTTTGCACCAATTTTGGTTAGAATTGCCAAACTTTGCCCAAACGTTTGGGCTCTAAACTCACCCAAAGGTCAGTCAGGTTCATGAACAGAACACTGCATGCAAATGCAACGCAACAAATTCCACTTGCATGCGCATCTCGCCCTCTTCTTCTAGCTACTTTCCCATGCGGACTGTTGCAACAGACTCCGTTTCCGCGCCGCGCCCCTCTTTCCCGGTGGACTCTTGCACTCCGTTTCTGCTGGTTGGGTTTGTTTGTGTAGTACACATCAAGTCCCTCCCGGAATTGGAGGGGAGCCTTATCTGCTGTGCCTTTGCTTTTTTAACAAGGTGACTGACGTTCGCCATATTGATTGCATCTTGTTCTGTTGTAACAACGTGCCAACCGAACAGTGTTCAGTGCAGTTAACTCCTGAATATCATACGCCGTTAAAACTTGCTAGGAGCCTCTCTCTTGGTTTGGACTTTGGAGCCACTCATTCTGGTATAATTTCTGGAGAAGTTACTATTCAACTTTTACACATATATGGAGTAGTACTCTTGTACTATTGGACATGAATGTGAGTGGTACCCATGCCAAAGTTGACTTCATGGATAACAAAGCTGCTGCCTGCAGCAGGGGTGCTGGCCGGAGAGACCCTAAGATCAAGAACCTGCTTTCAAATTTGCAACATTTTTGCGCCCTTGGTGACGGACCGATGCATGGTACAGCAAGCTTACACTAGACTGCCCAAGCCAAGTGTGTCCCTTGCATTGGTGACTCAGCATGATTGAAAGGGGAAGAGCTAGTCGCTACGTCACAGCCTTGTAGAGTCCACTAGCTCTCCGATCCTAGCGGCGGTGGTGCATGCTAGCTCGTAGCTAGCTTTGCTCTCCAGCGACGTGACGTTGCGCAAACAAGAAGGCGCACAACTAGCCGTGTGCGGAGCGGCGGACGGACCGGAGCCTCCCCACCCACTGCATCCTCACCTGGCGTGTCGCTCGCTCGCTCGCCTGCTTGGGCCATTTCCGTTCCCAATGCTACAACAGGGGCGGCAGATTTTGCCCAAGCACATGCTGTATACGTAGGCTTTGCATATATACATATATGTATATATATAAATCCGGTATCGGCAACATGCTTTTGCACCGCCAAATTAAAGGCTTTGATAATCTTCTGATGCATCAGATGTTTGTGTGGTGGTGGCTAGGGAGGGGTAGCAGCCTAGCAAGCACCGGTCGATGGATCGATCGCTGAACAAGATCCAGGCTTGATGGATCGGGGTCACTGTTGCGCCATGTAACGCTGTGCCGGCCGGTGAGGAAAGTGCCAAAGTTTCCTTCTGGGTGCTGTGTGATCGGTCGATGGTGAGGAGAGCTCGTAGGCTTATTAGGGGCACTGCATCCATGCTGTTGCTGCGTGGCCAGCCATGACCAATGCATGAGCTGATGAGCTAGGGCGAGCAGGCAGGCAGGCGGCAGCTAGCTGGGGGCCGGCCGGGAGATAGGAAAAGACTTGACGTGCCATGCATTGGAGATAGGAAGAGAGGAGAGAGCATGGCCAGATCCAGGGCCAGGTCCAGGTTTTACCTGAACCTGACGCTTCTTCAATTCACGCACCATATACCACGGCCAGATCAGGTAAAAAACGTGAGATCGATCGAGCAGCCAACGCAACGCGCATCCATCCCCTACAGTTTTGTGCACAGTCAGTCTGACGCGCCATGCATCGATCGGTCGCCTGATGATCATCGCCACATTGCCGGCCGTCTCGATCGATCGTCTGTCGTCTCTCCTCGCATCCGCTAGCTGTCTGCGCATATCGTGTGACTGGATGATCGAGCCCGTGTGTGTGTTGGCGCGTCGCGTCGCGTGCATGAGCTCAGCTAGTCAGCTAGCGCGTGAAAAATGAGTGCGCGCGGTGGATGTGGATGCGTGGTCGATCACACAGGTTCGTGGTCGAGATCGACCGATCGATCACCAGTTGGTGATGACATGTTGGAGTGGGCAGCAGGGCACCACCAGGCCGGCCGGCTCGAGACAGCTTCAACTGCAACGGACGATCAAAGCCAGCTTTGATCGGTCACGGTCACGTCCTATCATCGGTACCTGCAATCATTAGAATCTCAGTGCTTTTCTTGTCGAATAACCAAAGTGTTAATGTGTTATTAGCAGCAAGCAGTAATCGGACGATCAGGAAAAATATGCAATAAGGGCGTAGTTCTACGAGTAGGGATGCAAGTGTCGACAGCAAATGGCATCGTCGGATCCACACATGAATTACAGTTTAATATGTGCGTTTTGGCATTCTAATTTGCAAGCGTCACTTACAGAACAATATATTGATTAATTCATGATATCCACTACTGTTCGAAACTGGTTGGCTGGCACGGTAAATGGTTTTCATTGAATATCTAGGGTTGCCTCCTACTAAAAGTCTAAAACCCAAGTATGTTATCTGCTTTTTTTCTCTCGAATACACAGATGTATCAAGTAGGAAAATGTTTTACAAGCACGCAAGCGTGCCAAATTCATGCGGATTACTCAAAAAAGCCTCCCTAAATCTCTCGCACCCGCAGCCACCCACAAGTTAGTCTCGAGTCTGATTCTATCTAGTATTACTTGCGTGGTTGCCGAATGCTACTCGAAAAGCCTAGCATTCCTCTCTTTCCAAATGTGCCAAGCTACTATCATGAATAGAGTGGAGGCTCCTGGCCGTCAACGCGCCGCCTGTGTGCTTACAAGATGCTCCCACCATGTGTGCAATGTCGCTTCTGCTCTGATGTTGCAGTTGCAACTCGCCCAAGAGAAGGTCAGGTAGCATACTTCTCGAGCAACCGCCCAAGATAACCGATGTTATCTGCTTTTTAAAAAATAAAATCACATGATACAGACGCAGGTGCTCACATACACGCACGCATACTCACCCATACGAATACACGCACGCAAGATTGACGAAAGACTAACGAGCCGGTAAATCCTCAAGATTGACGAAGTCACCACTTAAAGAATAACACCGGTTAAATCCTGAAATAAATCCAGAAAAATGCGAGTACCAGTGTCGAGTTGATGACTCAACCTTGGTGGACAGGTTCCACCACAAGAAACGTTATCAGTTGAGCTATGTTCGGTTCGCAATATGTTCTCTAGTTTGAGATTCCTCTTTATCAATGAAATAGTTACAAGCTCGTGCCCATTCGTAAATAATTATCTACTTTGAGATTTGTGCCTGTGATAGAATGTTCTTCCCTAGTGCCAAAAACTATATGGGATCCATGCTAGACACACATTATTACACGTCATTAATACATCAAGCTAGCAAGGGCGATCTTTTTGGGTAGTGGACAATGTACAAGAAAGTAATGTATGGTACTGACTACTGAGGGAGGTATTGTGCACAATTCTAATCATGCGCTTCTTTAATTTTATTCCCACTGCACATTCCGTCCAAGAAATTAGTCGGCAATAATTGTGGATTGAAAGAAGAGGAAGTAGCAAGCAAGAACAACCAATGATAATAGAAGAAAAAAATGTGTGTGCGCGGCGCGCGCGAGAGAAAAAGACCACCACCACCACCATCTGAGCATCATCTCCAATACCTAAGGCAACAACTAGTCAACAAGTGGCTGTCATCGACGATCGAGCTTGAGCCTGAGTGTTAGCGAATGCGGTGCACAGCCGCCCTGAGGCCCCAAATCGCAGGGCCCCAATCATGAACTGCAGCATATATATTAAGATCCAAATTGTGATTTATTATTACAAAACAAGTGCTAGTCAACATTAGCTTAACAAAAAATTGCAAACAATCAGCCCATCAAAAAACTTGTAATTGCAAATTATATTTTGATGTAGTGATATTACCACTGTTTCCACCATATTTTTTATAATGCATCAAAATAAATTTTCCAATTGAAGTTGAATGGTTATTAGGGCCCCAATTTTGATTTTGTCCTGGGCCCCAAAAACACAGGACCGGCCCTGGCGGTGCAGCAGTGACACAGCCCTAAAATGCAAGCTGGAAAAGGAAGAAGCTTCGTCTCACAGGATCCGATCTGACGGATGGGATGGGACGGGGGCCCCCGGATTGGACGGCTGCGGATCGACCACTCGTACGCATATTCCTGACCACCACCGCGCCCCCTTTAGTCAGATCACCTCACTCCCGTCCCATCAGGCCATCACACACTCCAATTTTTTTTTCTTATTTTTTTTTACTGGAGAAACAAACATAACGGATCGAGAGGTAGCATCTCTGTCTCTGCACCTGCAGACTGAGAACCCTGCTCGATTCTTGTTTTTTTGGGAGCTAACCGATCCGTGCTACGACGACGAAGATGCATCGCCAGCCACGAGTGTTCGATCAGCAGCAGCTCGCCTTCTTTTTTATCACGTGCCTTCACTTTCCTTTCTTTTCCCGTAGTATAGTATTTATATGTTCAACTCGCTCGTCTTTCTCTAGATTTCGAAGTAGACTCTCACGGAGATTCGCCAGCAGACACCTTTTGTCCCAACGCGCCAACGGCGCAATCATGGAGAAAAATTTCAAGAATAATAGATATTTGCATACACACATACATACATATACATATTATTCCACCCGTTTTAAAATAGTACTGCATATTCATTTTAACTTTTCTAAGAAATAGCTTTCACTACATATGTGAGCGGAAAAGAACCTCATATCTTTTTTTTTGAAGAAATCCGATATAGCATGGACTGATGGGAAAACAAATATGTTATAGAAATAGCTATATATTCGATTGTATATGTAGCCTGGGTCATCCAACATGTTAGCGCGCACTAGTAAAAATAAATATTAGAATGACAAAAAAAGCATTTGAATCAATTTAGTTTCATTGGCATGAAATTCAAAACATGTCAGCGGCAAAACAGAAGATGCTTGGGAGGATGGCGCTGCGCATGGTAGCATCTTAATTGGTGTCTCGGTAGTCGCCACACACAAGATTGGCCGGTGATAATAGTGCTTTGTGCTAATTTTGCATTGAGAAAATGTGTTAACTACTCCTGTGATTAGGAGAATATTCAAGTGCTCCGGTAATGTCACGGCAGAAATAAAGGGGCCAGCTAGGCTCCTGCGCGCCCTCCCTAGTCCCTATGCCCCTGGACGGAGTATAATCTTGCATACGTTTGGTGCCAATTGTTGTCTAGTATAACCCGGATCGTTTTGATGCTACGATATACTCCCTCCGTCCAGGTTTGATATGCGTCTAAATGTGTAACACAAAGACCAAGAAGAACTTTAATTCTCTCTATGATGCATCCAGTGCCGGCCCTTGGGGTAGGCGGCCATGTGCGATGGCCTAGGGCCCATGATGGAAGGGGGCACAAGCCAAGGTACGTATAATGTATACATACACATTTGTATACAGGGAAGGGAAAAGGCCCAGAACGGCCAGAAGCTCAGAAACCAAAACGTCCGCGCAACGACGCAGATTCACAACACCGCGAGCGCTTTCTGCCTTTTCATCTGCGGTCAGGCGGCGGCGCGACGCAGGTGATCGCCGACGCCGATCGATCAGATCGCGCCAGCGGGCAGCGGCGATCCGGCGAGGTGACGAGGTTCACGACTCACATCCACGCACTCCGACTCCAGCAGACAAGTGCAAAGACTTCTCGGACTCTAGAGTTCAGGTATTGTAATTTAATTTTATAATGTATAGTATATCGTAAACTAGTACTTATGTGTCGTATTTTTTTCTAATTTAGGTGTTAGAATTTAAGAATGCTACCTAAGAAGCAATTGTCATGGGTAGAGAAAAGAAAAAGAAAAAGACAAGAAGATCAGTTTATTGAATCACAAAAGGGTGCTTTGCATAAATTTTTTTCAACATCAAGTAGTGTTGTGCTGCTGATAATGTAGTAGATACAACTAATATTGAAGAAGAAGGGCAACAAGAAATTGAGGATAATCCAGTCGATGCAACAGAGATTGAAAATTCAGATATTGAAAATTTACAGCCTTCCTTTGAACCTGCAAATTCAATTGATGATGTGCAAGAGGCTTCTATTCATGATGTCTTTGATACTAGAACTTGGGAGAATCTTGATAATAAGGGTAGAGATATTTTGATTGAAAAAGGACCAGCGAGAGAATTAAATCTTGAGTTCCCTGTAGATGCTCTGAATAGACATTTTTCATATACTTACTACTCTAGAAAGTTGAGCAATGATGAGAGGTGGTTGATAGAAAATGGTTGGTTTACTCTAAACATGTGGACAAAGTTTTTTGTTTTTGCTGCAAATTGTTCAAATCAAGTCAGAACATAAGTTTGCTAGCAAATGATGGATTGAATGACTGGAAACTTCTTACTTTTAGACTCAAGCAACACGAAAATAGTGGTGAGCTATAACCAACATGAATAAGTGGCATGAACTTGCACTGAGGTTGAGAAAAAATCAAACAATTGATGATGCACAACAACGGGAAATTGCAAAGGAGAGAGAGCGTTGGAGACAAGTTTTAGCAAGAATTGTTTCTGCTGTCAAGTTTCTTGCTAAACATAATTTGGCGTTTCGAGGGAAAATGAGAAACTTTATCAAGATAACAATGGTAACTTTCTTGGCACAATTGAAATGATGGGTGAATTTGATCCTGTGATGCAAGATCATATTAGGCGGATTCAAAATAGTGAGGTGCATCATCATTATCTTGGGCATAAAATCCAGAATGAGATGATTTCCCTTCTTGCAGATTGTGTGAAGCAAACTATATTAAATATTATCAAGGATTCCAAGTATTTTTTCAGTGATTTTAGATTGCACTCCAGATGTCAGCCATGAAGAACAAATGACTCTAATTATTCGTTGTGTCAATATGTCGAGTAATGTTCCAAAGGTAGAGGAGTTCTTCCTAGAGTTTTTGAAGGTAGATGACACTTCAGGATTGGGTCTTTTTAATGAATTAAAGAATGCATCTCTTGGTTTGAATATTGATGATGTGAGAGGACAAGGTTATGATAATGGTTCAAATATGAAGGGAAAACACCAGGGTGTTCAAAGGCGTGTTCTTGACGTTAATCGAAGAGCATTATACATTCCATGTGCATGTCATAGTCTGAATCTTACTCTATGTTATATGGGAAACTCGTGCAGGTAAACTATTATTCCTATTATACATTTCTTAATCTTGCAGGCACGCTATTTCTTTCTTTGATATCATCCAACGGATATACACATTGTTTGCAAAGTCCACCAAAAGGTGAAAGATTTTGGTGGACAATGTCCCAGGATTGACAGTTAAGTCATGGTCTAATACACGTTGGGAAAGCCGAATAAAAAGTGTTCAAGCTATCAGGTTTCAAACTCCTCAAATAAGGTCAGCTTTAATAGCGCTAGAGAAGTCAGCAACTGAAGACCGTGACTCAATGACAGTTAGTGAATGCCAATCTTTTGGTGAGTGCAATTGAGAATTTTGAATTTGTAGTTGGTTTGGTTATTTGGCATGATATTTTATTCTCTATAAATAAGGTGAGCAAGAAGTTGCAATCTAAAATTGTGAGTATAGATGCTACTCTCAAACATATTGAAGGTGTCATATCATATTTTAAGAAGTATAGAGATGAAGGTTTTAGTTCTAGTATGGATACAACAAAAAACATTGCATCTGAAATGGATATAGAGCCAAAATTTCGTACAAAACGGCAAGGAAAGAGAAAGAAACAGTTTGATGAACAATATGACCAAGATGAAGAAATTCAACGGTCTGTTGTGGACTTATTTAGAGTGGAGTACTTCAATGTTATGATTGATGCTGCAATTGCTTCATTGACTACTAGATTTGAACAGATGAAAGAATTTGATAGCATTTTTAGGTTTTTGTTCAACTCAGAAAATTTGAAATCTTTGGATGAAACTGATCTTTGGGTACACTGCAAGGTTTTTGTGGAAAAATTTTCTCAGGATAATTCATCTGATGTTGAGATCAATGATTTTTTTCAAGAATTAAAGATTTAAAGGTGTTACAAGTAACTTTACCAGATTCTTTGATGTCGGCGCTTGAGATTCTGGAGTTTGTTATGGCTGCAGATTGCTTTCCTAATGTTTCGATTGCATATCAATTTCGTAGCTTCGGCTGAAAGAAGTTTCTCAAAATTGAAGTTGTTGAAGAACTATTTGAGATCAACTATGTCACAAGAAAGATTAAATGGCTTGGCTATGTGCACCATCGAGAGAGCTTTATTGGACACCATTGATCTCAATACTGTCCTTGATGATTTTGCATCAAGAAACGCTCGAAGAAGTATCTTTTTATGAAAAGCAATGGATAATTGGATATTATGGAATAAAATATAAGGTAATCATATTAATTCTTGAAGTACTAACATATTATTGTTTCAATGGATAATATATTTTGATTTTTCTCTGCAATTAGCGTGTAAATAAATAAATATATATATATATATTATAATATTTTATATAAGATCTAGACTTTAGAGGGGCCTTTGCGACAAGTTCGCCAGAGGGCACTCAAAATCCTAGGGTCGGCACTGGATGCATCAACAAACGAGCCAGCCAGTTAAGCAACTCATGACACGATTGGTTCCACTTAGAAATACACATATCATTCATAGACACCTTTTATTTTGTTATACGCAGATCAAATCAGGACGGAGAGAGTATAACTAAATCTACCGATAATGCATGGCTTCACCGATGATACAACTCTCAACTCAACTCAGCTCAGCTCAGAGTGGGGGTGCACGATCGAGCGAGCCGGAGGAGTCCGATCCAATCAGACGGGCCTGACGGCTCGATCGCCATGAGAGAGCTGATGATCGACGATTAGGACGCGCATGAGCAGCGTCATCGATCATCATAATCGCTGCTGGGTCGTTCACAGACGCGAGCGGCGACGGCGAGCAGAGCACAGCAGATGGTGCCAATCATTTTCCCCTCCCTCCCGACCTGTCTCCGCGGAGCAACAGTGCGCGGCATGATGGCGCGCCACGTAGGACGGACGGATCGGACAAATGTCCGTCCTGCCACGGCCTGGTTCCATCCGTTCGTTCGTGGACGTACACGACGGGACGCGTCGGGACCGATCGATCGACCCGTCGATCGGATGGCCGGCGCCACTGCACGCGATCGGTGCGAGCGAGTACACTACGCTCTCGATCGATCTGACGGCGATCTCGTCGTGCTCGATCGTCGTCTCCGGGAGGCGGTGGTGCACGTGACGGCGCGGCGCGGCGGAAGGCGCTGGCCCCGGCCGGCCGGGGTCCAGCAGGTGGTCATCTCCTCCAGCCATCCAGGGCCTGGGTCTCGGCTGGGGGCGGCGTACGTGGGCGAGGGGGAGCGCCGGCGGCCGGCCTGGCGCCGTGGCGCGCGCTGAGCTCGGCGCCCCCCGGCCAGCACGGCGACACGAGGTGAAGCTTCGTTTGTCTCGTACGTTACTGGGCGCCAGCCATTAGGGCCCAGCGGTGGCCAGCAGCCGGAACGGGACAGGTCGAGCTGCATGCATGGGCGAGCCGTGTCCGGCCGGCCGGCCAGCTTTTTTCGTGGAGTAGGATTCCCTTTTTACTGCATGCACACACACACACATGTGCGTATTATGTAGTACTCGTGTATAAATGTTTTCGAGAGATTGAGTTTGCAGATCTTAAGTTGAAAGTTAGCAATTTAAAATCGTATTTAGTTTTGTTCCAGTGCTTGGATAGTACTCTCTTCGTTTCATATTACTTATTTTCTAGATATATTTTTTTCCTATACAATATCTACCAGATAATTTAATTAGATAGTACCAGGTAGTACTCCTTTGGTGGATCCGATACTCTATTGGTACTACCACCGTTAGATTTCACCGGATAGATGGCTCGCGTTAAGTAGAAACACTCTAAAATTTCTCTTAATAATTTCAGTACTTCCTCTCCAATAAAAATATAACTTTTTTTGAATCAAGAAAAATATAACTATTTGAAAAAATGGTGTGTACCCTTCAAACTGTTTGAAACCGTGTCTCTTTCCGAACTGTTTTCCATCCTGACACACAGGAAAAAGTTGATGATTGACCTGCACATTTACGAAATATATGGATGGATATATATCAGCTGAGGGGGTGCCGCCTCTCGACAGCGATCTTGTTCGGACCCATGCACGTAGATCACTGTGCCGGGGGGTTTTGGCCCGTTGCGCAACCAAACCCTGATAACGGGGGCCGGCCGGCGTTCTGGCCGTCCACACCCATGCGTTGCATGCATCCACCTAAGTACTATACCTAACCCTGTTTAAGCGTCTGACAGCAACTGATCATCGATCGATCCATCACTGATTGCCTCGTTTAATTTGCGTCCTAATGATGGCGCCAACGTAATCCGTCCAGTGAACGAAATAGCCTGTCAGCAGCTTGTTGCGGCCGGTTGCAGAGCTAGGCCACGAAGGCCTGCATGCATGCATCCCAGGTTCTCTGTACCTGCCGTTATTGTTTTCAGATTAAAGCTAAACCTAGCAGCAATAATGGAGAGATCGATCGATGAGAGATTCATGGATCGATCATGGATGGATGGAAGGCGATCGGGGTTATTAGCTATATAGCTTCCCCTTAATCCCATGTCGTAATGCGACCAAGACACGGAGGGCCTCCCTGTGCCTGCTGCCTATACCTGAGCATTTTTGGCCCCGCTGGCGGCCCGGCCGCCCACGGACCTTCTTGGACGCGTGGGCAGAGATCTTGAAGCCGCGAAAAAATCTTGGCCCGAGCCCGGCCCGGACATCTTTTAGCTATTTTACTGATGTAAAATCATGCGGGCGCCTTAAGCCGGGCCGGCCCGAGCCGGCCCGAAATCGAGGCAAACGTCCCATGAGACGGTCATGGGCAGGATATTCTCGGCCCGAAAAAACCAAAATTTTTCGGCCGCCCAACCCGGCGGCGTGAAATGCTCGGATCTCTGCGCCTCTCGTCGATTTTTTGGAGATTGACACAAGACGCGACGCTCACAACACGCAGCACTCACCCCCTATGAACACGTCGCATAACTCTACCCCTATGAGCACCTCCGAAAAGGCGACAGCGTATCCGAGATTCAAGTCACCACTAGCACCTCGTTGTCGGCGGGCGTCATTACCACTTAATGCATAACGGAAAATCGGAATAAATCCAGGAAAAGGTCTGGCACCAAGATTTGAACGCAGTGGGTGGCGTCACTGGACCGTCCTACCATTGGACTACAAGTCGCCTCTCAACTCCGATTTGGCCCTACTACACCCTAATCGCAGCAGAAGACAAGCCTGGCCTGAACAGGAGAGCTCTCGCATTAATATATTTGTTCAAGTTTGTCGCTTTATTTTGTTTCAAGAAAAAAAGGGGGGATTTATTGTTTGCTAGCTTGTCATTTTCTCCCTACATGCATTGATTGTAAATGCTTTCCCATTATAAATTATTTGTCGTAAATAATATAATGGGAGTGGCTGATGAAAAACTGCAATACACTAATAGTAACCACTTGTGTCTTATATAGTGATTAGTGAATAATAAATTAACAGTACAAATTTATTAATTCAAAACTTAATTTTATATACGTATCTATTAAATTATATTATTCCCCAATTAAAGCATCTGCTTGTCAATTTCACGCTTTCGGTGCTTGTCTGTACGCACATCTCTACTAGCAGAAGACCGATCTTTTTGGTCTGACGTATGCAAAGCATTAATTGGAGCTAATAGGTCAATTTAGTGTTTTTTTTAAAAATAAATGGCACGGCAAGAATTTTTTTTCAGAACAGGTTTATTGCTGATGATGGATGCATTAGTGGTAGTTAAAAACCTTCATCACGAGACGCCAATGCCGGCCGGCAAATTGTTTTGGTTTGAATATTTGAACTGAATATACGCATAAAGCAGGGACCCGGTGTTCCTGTAAAGCCATGGCAGCTTCTGCTCCACATCGTCGTCAACATATCATTGCAATCTGCAAGCTAGTTGCACAAATATATACATGTATATGTACTTGCATGCCAAGCATGAATATAATGTTATCTTCCAAACAAAAGGACCGACCGGGCCTAATATTCACAATATTATACCTAACCAAAAAAAAAGCCAAATCACTTTTTAAAATTATTAGCATGCAGATAGACAATGACTGACTTTGGTCGCTTAGTTTATCAACCATCAACCAACATTACTTTTCTCTCACACTAAATCATCATAAGCCATCAACCACCAGCCAGCCAATGCAACATATTTTTCTCTCACAGCGAATCAGCACAAGTCAAGCGAACAGGCTTAAGCCGCCGAAGATCTGACTAGGCAACTAAAGCTAATGTGTGATGGCAAGTTGATGGACGTGTGCACACAGGAGAAACACAATCAGCTCTCTTAAAACACCACACGTTACTACTACCCCCAGCTAGCTACTAGCAGCTATATGAGCGGCTACCCGCCTACCACTAGCTACTTTGTGGCTAGTTCTAAATCGAGTAGCGTAGCCAGGTAGCATTAACAAGCTAATAAGCTACAAGAGGCCCCTCTAATCACAGAACAATTATGCATATGCATGGCTCTGAACTGCACGTCTTATCTCTCTATCTAATCTTAGTGTCCGATGCATGCTTTGGATCAGTGAACTATCAGTGTTCAAACAAGATGCACCGCCATGCATGATGCATGCATGTCACGATCGATCCAGTTGTTGTCGTCGTCACTCGTCAATGATGTATATATACTGCTCCTAAGCTTCCCGGTATTCCTGGTGCTTGCGTATAGGAGAGTAGCTTTACTTTAAATAAAGTGCATGCGTTTCCTTTCAAAATGTATCTTCAAATTAAAATTCGCTGAAAAACGCATGCAACAACGAAGCATATGGGACATGATGATTTGTCGTTTGTAGACAGTGATCGACTGCTCAAATGGCTATCGACATTCGATCGACAAGTATATATATAAACATATATATTTATATATATAATAACTTTGTGGATGGTTAGTTTGGTTGTTCCCATCAGGGGTTGTGTCTTGTGGTGTGTGTGTCCGATCGAGCAGTCGTAGTGTGAGGCCTAGCTCTAGCTTAAGCCTGCGTCCAAGTCGCCAGTTGGCACGCACATAGATGATATATAGTCTAGCTAGCTACGTTGCACAGGCTCTATGGGTTCGCCATGGCATCCTTTTCGGACATGAACAAGCTAAGGGCACCAGCAGGCAGGACTGTTGTGTCGTGCAACTCCTGCACTGTACGTGTAGGCCCACAGACATTTCCCGGACGAACATAGTGTGCCCGGAGAGATCAGTAGGGTCCACCAGCCAGAGCCAGGACTGCTCACCGACAAGCCGCTCGCAACGGCCACCGGCGGCCGGTCGTCCATTATATTGTCCACGTAGACACGAGGACAATTTCAATGGGTAATTTGGGATCGACATGGACATTTCTCGGCAAACGTCTTACGAGGAGATGAGTAGAATCCTCAGTAGCGTTTCTTTGTACACGTCGTTCCGTGATCTCTTCTTCCTTCTTTTTTCTTCCTTGTCAAATTTGTACGAGAAGCTTGGAGCGAGCTTCATGAAAATCCCAGTGCATAACGGCGGCCTCGATCGGTCGAAAAATAATATTACAAAAATCGGTCCATCAAACATTTCTAGAGTGAAGACGCATACGTGTACACAAAATTTTTAGAAACGAACAAACAGTATCACAAGTCTGTCGTCACGTTAACTAAGTACGCACGCACGTCGCGGTCAGGTGCGTAGGCCGTGTCCCTCCCTCTCCCGGTACGCTCTCCCCGGCCATTCAAGGCGAGTAGGCCGCCGTGTGTCCCTCGTCCTGATGTACGTGTAGCACTAACACACAACAGCGCCGGCCGGCCACACGACCGACGCCCATCAAGCAGCACCTAACTCATCATGCATCAAGCTATATCGATGATCTTTGCATCATACACATCCTAAACAAAGCAGCAAGCTAGCTAGGGGTTAGGCACTCTAGACTCTAGTTGCATTATATTGGTGTGCACGCAGCAGGCAACTGATGATGACGACATGGCCAACAGGCCAAGAGCCGCCATATTTCAGATGATGAGAGATGCATCAGGACGACGACGACTTGTTGGACGGCCCCCCGGAAACCCGCCTTCGATGATCGGTCGTCACCGGCCTTGACGAAACAACGGCCGGAGCCGTGCTTTCGGGTTGGCCGTGTTGTCAGCAGCAGGCTGCAGCGGAGTTTTGCGACCGGGGCGCGGCTTCTATATACCTAGCTTGTCAAAAGTAGATAGCAGATGAAACTTACAGCTTATTAAGATTTATTTTCAACTTCATCTTCTTTCTCAACATCATCTTCTTCCCCACGACCTCCACCCCGCCCTTCCTAATCCGAACCTGCCCCGGTCGGTCCCTCGGCGCACCTACCGCCTTTATTTCTAGGTCCACAGGACAATGGAGCCCCCCGAACCCGAACTCTCGAAACCCTAACCCTAAGTGCCGCCGCTCCCCCACCGTCCGCCCGCTCGTCTTCTCTGGCCATTAGAGCCCCAACCCGGCAACCTCGAACCCTAACCTAGCCCACCACCACCTCGACCACCACCCCCAGCGCCACGGCAGGGTGAGGGAAGCGATGGGTTAGGATTTGAATGTGATCCAACGGTTATGACAGTTTGCACGAATCTTATTGAAGTTTCAACTTCATCCTACCTTCCGGAACATATATATATACGCCAAGCCGTTAGTGCCCGTTGTGGTCTTGTGAAGTGTCAAACATACCCCGTGGACTGCTAGATGGTTTGGGCCCAGGAAAACCTGCGGTAGTAGTGTGGGCTCAGCAGCACGCGCTCAACCGCACACAAACAAAGAAAGACCAATTAAATAAATTGTGTGCGCTCGCTGTACGTGCTAGCCCATCAAAGCCGTGCACAAAATTGGCCCGTTGACCACGCCTGTTCAATTTGAACAAAAACCCAAAATCCGGCAAACAACTAAATTTTTGTTTCAAAAAACAAAGGTAAATTGTAGAATTAAGGAATCACCCGGGTCCTCTTCTTCTAGATCGACGTTTTTGTAGTGCCTGCCTACACGTACGCTAGTAGTTGCAGCTGCAGAGCATACGTGCAGCGCAGCGCTGCCGTCAACCAATAATGCAAGCACCATGCCGCGCGGGACGGCGGGAGGAGCTCAGCTTGGCGCCGGCCCGGTAGACGGTTGGAGTGAGCTCACCACACTGCCGGAGTGCCTTGGAGAAGAAGCTCGTGCTGATCTGCATCTGCTGGAGACGTATGTACAAGAGACCTGCAGCGGATCGGAGAAGGCAAACCGACGTCCTGGATCTGGATAAGATCATAAAGCTTACCGACGGGGCGTCGCCTCATCATGGCCCAGCTGGGCACGTCACGCCATTGCCGGAACTCCAAGTGTTTCAGTTTGGAACTCGAAGTCGTTGCTAGTATCAGATTAGTCTAGCTCAGTTTCAGTGATGGAATAATGAGTGAGGTTTCACGGTAGGGGTGGGGGTTGTGTTGCCGTGCCTGGTTGGTGCTGATACTCACTCGGTATCGAAATATTTGTCGTTATTAATTGTTTTCTGCAATTTTGATCGTTCGTTTTATTAAAAAATTACTACCTCTGTTCTTAAGTATATGACGTTTAGGACAAGAAAATTAGTTCGAAATGAACTAATTTTCTTATCATAAACGTCATATATTTAAAAACGGAGCAAGTATTCAAGTGTTATCTATTTTGTTTGCTACATGTTTTATTATTGTAAGTATTTTAAGTTTGACTTGCCCTTTCATATATTTATAATAATTTTTTGAATAAAATAAATGATCAAAGTTGTAAGAAATCAAATCAATAATGATAAATATTTCGATACAGACGAAGTATATGGCAAGCACACGTTGTGGGACAATTAGCTGCCTGATGGGACATGATTCATTCAGGGAGTCAGATTGCTGAAAGGGACGGCCATTGAAGGTGAAGCATTGATGGATCACAGGTGCTGGTGCAGACTGCAGATCGTGAAGGAACTTCGGTTCGAGTTGCTATCCGATTGCAAAGATGCCAATGTTCATCACAATAACTTAACATGCAATCTCAAATTGTGCATAAAAATATTATGAATTTTGTTGTGGAAACCATTTGTAAATTGAAACTTCAAGTGAAGAGTTACAACGGAAAAATTAAAAAAAATGATGGATTTGCATGCATGACACGTGCATAGGTGGTGTGTATCAGCTCTGTTTATTTTTCTACGTGAGGTTTCTATGCCTCGCACCAAACGACATATTTATACGGCAGTTAGTGCGAACATACGGATTGGAGCAGAACGGATGTCAAATGGCGTGTGAAGCGAGCTGGTGTCGTGAGGGTGATGAACGCATAAAGTAGATGTGGATGAGGACGTAGTCTCACCGATGATCCAACCACCCGAGGGGTGCAACACGCTGCTCGCAAAAAACGAATGCCAATACGACGGTCACAACTACTGCCAGAAATTCTACCTAGCTACTTCCTCTGTCCCACAATATAAGCATTTATTGACTTTTGCTGATTACATCTGACCATTCGCCTTATTCAAAAAAATTATGAAAATGTAAAAGCAATTACGATATACTTAAAATATATACGATGATAAACATGTCATAACAAAATAAACAATATTTTTACATTTTTTCGTTGAGTGTGTGTGGGTGGGTGGTGGGGGAGGGAGATGGGCTCCGCCCATGACCACCGTGAGAGTGGCCGCCATCAAAACCTCATCCAGTGCGATCAAGTGCATCATCACAATATCGTAGTGGTGGCAGATCGAAATGAAGGTTTGTTTACGATAGTACGTTTGTTGAGTTTAAGGATACGATAGCGAACGACATGCACGAACCAAATTGTATAATTGTTGTGCACATATATATATCTTCAACCAACTCCTTCATCCTATTCCTCAACCTCAAAATGAGGAATCCAAAAGCAACTGTAACAGCTCCAACAATCCTCTCAACCCCATCTTCAGCAGTGTTGCTAAACTTGAGGACCTAAAAATGGTTTTAGTTCTTGAAAATAGAGAATTTGGATACTCTAAAGTTGACTTCTCGAGCAGTGTACCTAAAACTGGGTACTTATATTTCATCCAAGGACTAATATGCAATAGAATAATTTTTTCAGGGGTCCATCGGTAAAATCAACCAGCCTTATCCTCTCTTCCTCCCTCTCCTTCCCTCTCATCCCCACGTTCATCACAAGATAGTTGCGCCCAGTGCCGACCGTGCTGCGCCATGGTGGCCCGGTCCCTCGTTGGTCAGCCTCGCCATGGCTGGCCGGCCATCCGCCGTCGGGGACGCACAGCGGCACAGCCCCCTGCGTTGGTTGTACCGCGGCTCGCCGGCCGCGACTGACGGCGGTCGTGGTCGCAGCGTGTGGAGGGGGCAGTACCAGATCCAGTCGACCCACGCCCGCCTCCTCCTCCACCGCACCATCTCGTCCCCTATGATGGATCTTGCAGTGGCGTTCGAGGGGTGCGGAGCTCCTCGGTGTCTCCCCTCCCCGGCCACCACGTCCAGCTGCCTCTTCGCCCTCTCTACCTCTGGCGCCCTTCTTCTTCCCCGATTCGAGTCATTATCTCCTCCACCACGAGCTCGCCGACATCTCCCCTCATCCAGCCGCTCCTCCTCTGGCGGTGCACCCCTCCGGCCGCGCCCCTTCTCCATCTCCGACACCCTTTGCTTCCTTCGCGTCAGTAGTCGGGTCCTCTCCGGTTGCAGCGGTGAGTTTGGGACGGGCGGACGGCCAGCAATAGTTGCAGGGGATGGCCGGTGGCAGATTTCCATGGTGATGCCGGTAGCCGGAGGCGACGGGGACACCAGCAGCGCGGGGTGGAGGAGGCGGAAGCGACACGAAAAGCTCCGCTGAGGGTAGTTGGGCCTTCCTGCAGGAGGATCGCAGTTTTAGGTCCCCTGCCATCGCTTGATATATTTTGATCCCGGGGGAAGAGTTTTAGGTCCGGACCTAAAATAGCAACCCATACAGAGCCTCTGTTGGAGCATGTTTTTTTGCTTGTTTTTAGGTCTTGCGGTAGTTTTTAGGTATAGCAACTCGGTTTAGATCCTCTGCTGAAGATGCTCTTATATATGCATATGACCCTAGCAGGTACTCGTAGCATGACTAGACGCTATGCTGATATCTCGTTGCAGCTAATCGTGCACTGAACGATGCTGCCAAAAAAAGCGTGCCGTCATCAACTAGGAAGTATGTATTCCCTCCATTCATCCATGCAAAGTCTATTATTAAATCTTAAAAATTTATTTTTGCAAGGTCTATTCTCATTTTTTTTTGAGTGAGTCATTCTTCGCATGCACGCCTCAGAAGTAAAACACTCGTAGAGAGTAATCGAAGCCACAATGAAAATAGATTATTTTTCAAAAAAAAAATAATAACGAGAATTGCATAGATGAATGAAGGGAGTATCTTTTAGCTTTCTTAAATTAACATAACAAGCAGCTCGCTACCTAGCTAGATGTCCATTCGGGCCGTGCCCGACAGCTGTAGAATTTAGATTTTTTAAGGACTGCTTAGACTATCTTAGATGATGAGATGCAGCGACGAAAGTGGTTGCCAACAATCCAGCGGAGCCCAGTTGGACGGCCCCCAAACGTTTCCGGCATGCTCGTTCGTTGTCGAGTCCAATCACCTTCTCCCTCGATGGCTGACGATCGGAGAAGAGAATTAAAGAGGCGATGGACGTGACGACGCCTCCGCCGCGGCAAGCCGGCCGTCGCCGCCACGCCGAACGCCCGTCCATCAGGCAACGCGGCCGGCCCTCCGCTGCGTGGCACACTGCCGGCTCACAGGAGTGGCGCGCCAGCTGGGCCGTCGCCCTCCGCCGGGCAGGGCGCGCCGCCGTCAGGTGTGTCCGTCCCCGTCGGCTCGTAGCAGTCAGTACACCGCCGCCCGCTTGTGTTTTGAGGTGTCGGCCACTGGCCGACCGCCGTCCTGCAGGCGAGGGCATGCCGCCCGTCTTAGGCGCGACCTGCTCACCTAGAACCACGGCGGTGTTCATTGGGCGAGATTATTTATTTAGGAGAGAGGCTTTTCAAGCATCGAGAGGGAGAGCAGCTAGGGTTTGAGGATGCTTATATATGGAAGTGATTAGCGGGCCGCCATCCGGCCTGCTATTTTCGTGCTGCGTCGGGCCGCCCGACGTCTTTGGTGGCGGCCCGCACGGAACACGGCCAGCCCGCACGGTGGTAACCGCCGCATGCTTGGGCCAAAACGCCTCTGGGCGGGCTGCTGGGCCATTTGGCCATCTATACCGCTACCTAGCTAGGGTGTTGTGCAGCAAACAAGTAACGACAGCTTAGAATTTAGATTTTTTTTAAGGACTGCTTAGAATTTAGATGATGAGATGCAGCGACGAAAGTGGTTGCCAACAATCCAGCGGAGCCCAGTTGGACGGCCCCCGAAAACGTTTCCGGCATGCTCGTTCGTTGGGTCAGTCACCCTCGATTGACGATCGGAGAAGAGAACGAAGAAGAGGCGCGTGACGTGACGACGCCAGCAACGGCGGAGAACGAAGCGGACGAACGCCCGTCGTCGCGGCGGCCGCCCGCGGTGCGTCGCCGGCCTTCACAGATGACAACGACCGGCGCGCGGGAGAAAAGAGAATCCTGGAGGAGGCGCGTCTTTGAGCTCGGGCAGACTTCATGTCGATTGTCACGCTGTGTTGTTCGTTCGTCGTCCTTCTACTGTCTCGTCGTAGAGTGTCTTGTCTTGTATTACTTTGTGATTTTCTTTCCTGCTGGCTTGTGTTTTGAGTCGGTACTCGTTGTAAACTCTTGTTCGGATTCCTCTCTTTTTAAAGAAAAATGTGCTATGCACGTCTTAAAAAAAGATGATCACTTTTTCTTTAAGAACCACTTCGGGATGTTCACTTAGATTATTTATTTATTTATTTATGACTTTTCAAAAATATATAGTCGAATAGTTTTTTTTTTTGCAAAATTATATCAATACCGTCATTTCAAACATCGATACCCTAGTGACGAGGGCCTGGATTAGGACCCCTTGCCAACGAGATACCTTGAAGATGGAGTTCCTCGACATCATTCGACAATGTGAAGGCAAGATCCGCGAGGGGAGGATGCATCTTCGCCAAGACCCTCACCGACAAGACTTCACTCCGGTATCTTCGCCGCATGAGTTCCGTTCGCTCCCAGTACCCTCCGCTTGCAAGAGTACTCGCACGAGAACGCCTGCCTCCGAGGCACGCGCCTCAAGATCCGACTACTGCTCGCACGAGTAATCTCCGCCCGATCAGGTGGAGCCCCCACAGGAGGCCGGCTCGCGCCCCACACGACGTGGCGCCCGCCCCGGCCCCAAGCTTCTCGCAACGACACGCTGACGCCCACGCCACGAGACCACGGCCTGGCGACGAGGACGGCAGCCGGCTGACGCACGACACCCCACGACCTCCGGACATGCCGCCACATCCAACGCCACCGCCGCCACCGGCCGTAATGTGCACTCGATTACCATCTACCGCTCTTAGACCATAACGTGGCAGGCCTAAAACGTACTCAAGAGGGTGAGTCACCGTGTGAACTACTCAAGGAGGTGCCAAGTGCCGTGACGAAAAGAGCACCGCCCATCGCGGCGGCCTCCGACGACCACACCAAGACCTCCCACCACGCCCGACGACATCAATGATGGAAAAGACTTCACAACGCCATAGCATCGTAGCTTGTTTTCATTTCCTTCTGCCCTCGCCCATGACTATAAAAGGAGGGGAGGTACAACACATGAGGACGGATCACCAAGTTTGTAACCCTACTACGTACACCCTCGGCATAGGAACACGAGTACTGGAATTGGACGAGGGTATTACTCTCCCGAGGCCCGAACCAAGATAAAACCCTTGTGTCTCCCGTGCGACCATCCGGATCCAACACGATTCGACTAAATCTCACGCGTGAGAACCCCGACGCTGCGCTGGCGGGCACATCGTGTGTCTCGCGATTTCACACGATCCATGGAGGGCCGCGGGTCTCGGCCGACCAGACGACTGCATTTCGCTCCCCGGCCGCTACATCGGGCCGTGAGTCCGTCGTGGAGGACTTTCTCCCGACCCGCCCCACCTTCTCGGCGGCAAGCGGTGCAGAGCCCGTCCGTGGTTTCACCGACGATCATGGTCATCTGGGCCAAACCCACGCAGAGCGCCTGTGCTCGCCGCCCACCACCCCACCGCTTCCGTGCCAGGCCGGTCCGAGCCGACTGGGTGAGTTCGCGAGCGACGAAGCTCGCACTTCGCGACTGCCAGCCTCCCGACGACCCCGGTGGCCTCGTGAACGAGCCCGCTTCAGACGCCGGCCCCGGGTTTCCCCACGGCCCCGACGGGGCCACGGCACCTCCCGACTTCACGCTGGAGTGCAACGTCCCGAGGCCCGCGACCACCACTCGGCGGGACGGCGAGGAGAACCTCACATCGCAATGGGGACGCCAACACGGGCGCCGACGAGATCGCTGAGGCCCGGCCACCGATGAAGAGTGGCGAACCTCCACCAAGAGCTCGGCGTGGAGGATGAGGCCCAACAAAAGCCGGCGCGGCAAAGATCGTGAGCAAGCGAGCACCGCATGGCCGCAAGCTCGCTGACGGGCACGAGGACGGAATCAGCGCATCAATGAGGATGCCCCCCGTGACGACGACAAGACGCCGCGCCGCACGCTGCGCGCAGATCTCGCAGCAGACCATGCTCTGTGGCTGCTGAGTCGCCACGAAGAGAAGAGGTTCGACGAGCTCAAGACCCTCCTCGAGACGCGCGCCGCATGAGTGGAGCATCGCGCGCGCGAGGCGCGAGGTCCGTCCGTCGACGGATCAGATCAATCCCCGAGCCGCCGCCGAACCATCATCAAGTCGCGACCGGGCATCACCGCGACACTCGCGACACGCTCGAGGCCCGCCATCGCCGGCGCGACGACGGCTCGACTACGGCTACGGCAGCAACGACGACGGCCGTGACAAGGACGACGAGCATCGCCGCCGCCGCCATACCCGAGTGAGGAGGACGCCACGGCCGAGGAACGAGACCGGTCAAGCTGTTCACCCGAAGGTCCCGCCGCCTGAAAGGTGCAAGACGACAAGTTCCTCGCGCTTCCAGCCCGGCCGATACCAAGATACGAGCGGAGAGACCAACCCAAGCGTATGGTTCGAAGACTATAGGCTCGCGTGTCGCGCTCCGGGCGACATGAACGCTCATCATCAAGAAACCGCTTCCACCGCCGACTCAAGCGCGACCACCGCCGCGTGGCGTGATCAATACCGGAAAGACCCACGGAGACCTTCATCGCAACTTCCAGTGGCACGACGCCGCCCGGCAAGGAGCTGCGCGAACCGCAGCGGCAGGGGAGAGCTTGCGCGACTACATCGACGCTTCAAGGCGCTGACCAGCTTCCCACCACAACGGACAACGACGCCATCTCGGTGTTCCAAAATGGCACCACCGCACCACTCATCCACCGCCTAGGGCGGAGGACCCCAGGGATAACTCAGAGCTCGATATCGCGAACCACAGGAGGCGGTAGTACCTTGATCCCCGAGGGCCTCCACGCGGTCCAAGAAGAAGAAGAAGGGCGACGTCGTGATGACAAAATCGAGCGCCGCCCAAGAACAATCCATTTGAGAGGCTCTTGGGCACATCATTGATGAAGAACTACGCTAGAAGATGGCGCATGATCCAAATGGCACAAGCTCAATCATCCCATCCTGGACATCCCCGAGTCATACTCAACATCAAGCGGGATCGAATCCGGTGAAGCAGCGCTACCGCTTCAACGACGACAAGTGCAAGGCCATAGAGGAGATCAAGAAGCTCCTTAGTGCGATGGTTCATCCAAGAAGTGTTCCACCCCGAGTGGTTAGCTAACCCTTTTAAAGAAGAAGAACAAGAAATGGAGGATGTGTGTTGACTACGAGCCTTAACAAGGCATGTCCCAAGGATCCGTTTTCTTTGCCTCGCATACATCAGGTAGTCGATTCAACAGCAGGGTGCGAAACCCTCTGTTTTCTCGATGCATACTCCGGGTACCACCAGATCGTGATGTGCATAGCGGACCAACTCGCAACGTCCTTCATTACTCCCTTTGGCGCTTATTGCTACAACTCGATGCCGTTCGGTCTCAAGAACGCGGGCGCTACATTTCAGAGATGCATGCAGCGTTTTGGTGATCTCATAGGACGAATAATCGAGGCATCGTCGATGACATCGTGGTCAAGTCAAAGAAGATGGGTGATCGATCCCGATCTTACGAGTATTCGAGCGAGTGAACACGGGGTGAAGCTAAACCCTGAGAAATGCGTTTTCGGGATTCCAAGGGGCATGCTCTTGGGCTTTGTCGTGTCCGAACGCGGCATTGAAGCTAATCCCGAGAAGATCTCAGCCATCACAAACATGGGGCCGATCCGAACTCGAAGGCGTGCGGCGTGTCACGCTACCTCGCGACGCAGTCGGTTCATCGCCCGACTCGGGGAGCGTAGCCTGCCACTGTACCGCCTAATGAAGAAGTCCGACCACTTCACGTGGATGCGCTGAAGCCAGGAAGCTCAAGAATCTCTTGAAGAGTCCACCAGTGCTCACGGCGCCCATGCCAGAAGAGCCAATGCTCTTGTATGTGGCTGCAACGACAGGTCGTGAGCTGCTTTGGTCGTTGAGCGAGAAGAGCACAGGAAGTCACTTAAAGTTCAGCGCCCATTTATTTCATAAGCGAGGTTCTCTCCACTCAGACCCGCTACTCCCAGATCCAGAAGCTCGTGTACGCTGTCTTGATCACCAAACGCAAGCTCCGGCATTACTTTGACCAGCATCCCATCACAGTGGTGTCCAAGTACCCCCTCGGGAGTGATGATCAATCCCGAGGCGAGGGAGGATAGCTAAGTGGGCCCTCGAGCTCATGGGGCACAACGTGACTTATGCGCGCAGTGCAATTAAGTCACAGGTGTTGGCGGATTTCGTCGCTGAATGGATGAGAGATTCAGACTCCGACCGCACCAATCGAGCACGAGACATGGACAATATATTTGACGGCTCGATCCTCATGAAGGAAGGCGAGGGCAGGCCTTGTCTTCATCTCGCCTATGGGCGTGCGTATGGAGTACATGGTCCGACTGCATTTTCCCGCCTCCAACAACGTGGCTGAATATGAAGCGCTCGTCAACGGCCTTCGGATCGCGGTCGAGCTCGGAATCCGCCGTCTCGAGATCCGTGGGGACTCTAAGCTTGTCGTAGACCAAGTGATGAAGGAGAAGAATCGACCCCAAGATGGCAGCCTCTTGTCAAGCGGTCGTCAACTAGAAGACAAGTTCCATGGGCTCGAGCTTCACCATGTGTTGCGCGACAACAACAAAGCTGCGGACATCCTCGCCAAGGCAACATCAAGCCGAAGCCCATGCGCATGGTGGTGTGTTCGCTAGCGATCAGCAACCGTCCGTCCAGTAGATGGAGAGCAACAACCAGAGTTGGAGGAGCCAGAAGTCATGGAGATTGACCAAGAGCCAAACTTAGAAGATCCTGACTGGCGTTTCCCAATCCTCGAATGGGTCGGTTGAGGAAGTTGCCCTCGAGATCAAGCGAGGTACGCGTCGCATCTCACGGCGAGCCAAATCTTATGTCCTTATCGACGTGAGCTCCACAAGCGGGCGCATCGAGATATACTCATGCGCTGCATTCGAGATCAAGGCGAGACCTGCTTCAGAAATTCATCTGTGCGTGCGGACACCACACCGCGGAACCTTAGCTCGGAAGGCATTGACAAGGTTTCTCTTGCACCCGGCGTAGATGCCAAAGATATCGTCTGACGATGTGCGGGTTGCCGATTCGACAAACTCATCTCCGGCGCACGAACATTCCCATCACGTGGCCGTTCGCGGTATGGGGCGGACCATTCAAGCAAGCGCCCGGGGGCTTCACGCATCTGCTCGTTGCCGTCGATAAGTTTTCAAAGTGGATTGAAGCCCGACCCGTCGCCAAGATCCGTTCTGAGGAGGCCATAGCGTTCTTCACCGACATCATCTACCGCTTCGGGATCCCGAACTCGATCATCACCGATAATGACACACAGTTCATGGGAAAGAAGTTCCTCAAGTTCTGCGACGACAACAACATTCTCATGGACTGGACTGCTGTGGCACACCCAAGGGCCAACGGGAAGGCTGAGAGGGCCAACGGAATGATCCTACAAGGGTTAAAGCCTCGAATCTTCAGACGGCTCAAGAAGTTCCGAGCAAGATGGGTCGCCGAGCTGCCGTCCGTTCTGTGGAGCCTGCGCACCACACCGAGTCGGTCCACCGGTGCAACACCATTCTTCATGGTGCACGGGTCGGAAGTGGTTCTCCCGACGGATATTGACTACGGCAGCCCAAGAGTCGGCGCGAAGAAGGGAACCAAGTCGCGCTCGAAGATGCGATCGACCAACTCGATGAAGCTCGCGATGTGGCACTCCTACATTCATCCCGGTACTAGCAAGCCTTACGACGCTACCACGAGCGCAACATCCACGAGCGGCAATTTCAAGTTGGAGACCTGGTACTCCGACGTGTCATGAGCAACAAGGACAGACACAAGCTCGCGCCCCCATGGGAAGGGCCGTACATCGTCGACCAGGTGCTCCGACCAGGAACATTCAAGCTTCGACATGACGACGGCACGATCATCGCCAACGCATGGAACATAGAACATCTACGACGTTTTTACCCTTGAGTAACGTTCTTTGTTTCAGCTTATGATCAATGAATAATGACATCTGTCTTTGTTCTCGTTTCATAAGCTTCTCATTATACTCGTGTTGACATCTTTCATATGTTTCAACGCTATCCAAAGGCTGAGTGGCAAGTGTCCTTGCGCCCATGCAAGAACATCTGCCACTTCGGGGCTACCCGAGGCACGATGTCCCCCTTTTCTTTCGTTTTCAAAACAAAACTCGACAACTTTGTCGCGACCAATCGCCGCAGCGAGCAGTTCTTTTGGCGGAACACCTTTACCTCGCGAGGAAAGGATGTTGATCTAAAGCGTTCGATGTTGTTGCTTGTCCAAGTCTTTTAGCACCCTCGCCCGCTCACGTACGAAAACTTGTAGCACTCGGACCTACAGGTTGACGTCCGATTACTTTCAGAGGGAACATGGGTAACTGCTTGAGCTCCGACTCAAAACGTCTTTTACAAAAAGCATGCGAGTCTTTTCTTGAGTGTTTCTAAGTTCTCGGGGGCTACGAATGCATGGCGTCACTTGGCTCGGTCGAGCTTTCCGAATCTTATGCCTCACGCGGCTCTAGAGAAAAGTTCGATCGGCTTGAGCGTCTAAGTGCCGCCATTCCATTCTGTAGTCATCCGGGTACTCGGGAAATGCTTCAGGAAGCGACGGTTTCAAAACAAAATAAAAAGTTGTTCAACACGGCACGAATACAAGTTTTGTTTAACTGTCATACAACTTGATACATCTAATGCGAAGGCCCAGAGCCATCTTCTGGTGTGTCTTTTGGAATCGCTCAGGTCCTTCATCACGGTGTCGGCCATGGCAGGCGGCGCGCAATCCTCTTCGATCTTGTCGAGCTCTCGCTCGAGTAGCGAGGCCCAACCACCACTCGGTGCCTTGAAATCCAGCCCAGTAGTGCGAATGAACATGGAGAGGACCCTATGCACCACTCGTCGGCGGCTCCTTTCTCCGGACGAAGCCCGGCGGAAGATTGAGCCGATCGCCAAGCACATGGGAGGTATTTGTCTTGGCGGGGCGCCGCTCAAAAGATCGTGTCAACGCGTGGCGTCCAAGCTTGGTTCCAAGATATTCTTTTTGAGCGCCTCCTCCACCTCGTCTTTGAGCCTTGAGAATCCTCTAGCTCGACTTTGACCTCGAGAGCAGTCGACATTGAGCCAAGGGAGACACAAGCATGAGTAAGAAGGGTCAAGATAAGAAGAATGTACTCGAGAGCTGGTCCGCTAAATTCTTGGCCGTCTCGGACATCTGTGGATTTTGAGCTCATGACCATGACCTCTTGAGCCTTCTCATGACTTGGCGCACATGCAGTATGAGCTATGCGAATCCACAGCGAAAACCAAAGAGTGAAGCAGCCTCGGCGGTGATTAACGAGGAAAGGAAACATCATGAAAGTCGAAGAGCAAAGATACTCACCACGGATCTCTCGCGCCATCGGCATTCTCCTCACGGAGCCGTGTCCCCTTCGGTGACCTCCTGCAGCTTGGTGGAAAGGTTGCAGACCTGATTGTTCGCCGTCTTCAGGTCCGCCACATGGTCCGCAAGGTCTTGTTGCAGTCTGTCACCTTCTTCTCAGCGTCGCCTTCTCTTGGCGGTCAGGACATGTACCTTGGCGGCAGCGATGCGCACATTAGAGCTGTTGTGTGTGGTGGCTGCAGTCGCGCTTGGCGGTGGCCTCCACAGGCAAGCTTGGCCTCGAGGGCAGCCTTCTCTCCGACATGGCGGCTTGCGGCAGTCGCGGTCCTCGCCGACCTTGCCGCTTTGAGGCGGTCCTCGCGCCTCGCCGCCAGCTCCTCGGCCGCCCGGTCGGCGGCGCCAGCATCTCCAGCAAGGCCTTCTCAGCCTGCAACTCCTCGATGGTGCGCGTCTTCTGGCGCACACTGGTGAGCACCTGGATCGAGAAAAGGGTCAACTGCAGCAACAACTCGGAAATCGAAACACAAGATCAAGGAGTAGGGCTCGGCGACTCACCGAAGCCGGACGACAAGCTCGTTGATCGCCGCTCCTCCCAGACCCCCTCACGGCGGCGGTGCATGCCGTGGCTTCTTCATCCTCACCGTCGTGCGCCTCGGCGTCTTGGGCTCCGACCACGCGGCGTGCAGGGCGAGCCATGTCCACTTCCCTCGGGGAGGAGGAGGAGCGCAGGCGCCCGGCTTCTCGACGATGGTTGGAAGCGCGGCCCGTCGCGTCTGGCGGCGTGCATGTCGAAGAGGCGAGTCTACAATCTCAACCACCTCCGGCGACGGCGGTGGGCTGGCATAGCGGCTCGGCGTGAGTCCGGCGCCACTTCTTCACTTTGGGTCACTGGGCGCCTCGGGGCCGCTGCGACCTCGGCCGCCACGTCCTCCTCGGCGCCACACGACTTCCGGGCGGGCGGCACGGGCCTCGGTGGCAACTCCTCGGCCGCCAGCGCCAGCACGCTGCGTCACCACACAGGAGGGGTCGGTCCCCCATATCCATGGCCTCCGGCCGCGAGGACAACAAGGCCGCCACTTCCCGATCTCGCCGTCACGGCCCGGCCGAGGGGTCGCCTCTGGAGCCGCTGCGTGGCACCACGATCAGCACGGCAGGCGCCACGGGCTCGGATCGCTTCAGGGGCTGTTTGCCCCGACCACGCCTCGTCCTCCGGGATGGCGGCGCCACCGCATCACGAGTCTCGGCGCCGCTGCGGCTCGAGGCTGTCTCCGGCGAGATGGAGGGTTGAAGCGAGCGGGAGCGGATGAGGGGTGCAGCTCGAGCCGCGTGCTTTCGCGTGCAGGCGCACCAGCGTTGGGCGGTGACACGAAAAGAGCAAATCAACAAAGGCGAGCAATCAAGAATAAGATAACAAGATACGAGATGACACTTACGGAGAAGGTGATACAGGCCCGCTTAACGAGGGCTGGGGCGGCGACTCGGCTGGCCTCTTACCCCGGTTGGATGGAGGGCGGTCCCCATTGTCACTCTAGGAGAGGGGACACCTGCAGGCGGGGCTCGCCGCCTCGGATGACCAACGGCCGAAGGCGGCGGAGGCGTCGCGCTCTCCCGTGCGTCGCGGTCGAGCGGGCGCCGGCGGCGTCGATCTCTGCCAGGGGTGACCGCCTCCTCGGGACCGCCGCGCGTGATGAGTCGCCGGAGGGCGGCGCAGACGGATCACGTTCGCGGGCGTCGGATGAGTCGTCTCGCGCGGGACCTCCTCCTCTCCTCTCCTGCTCTTGGCGCCACCCGTCGGGAGCAAGTCACCCTCCGATCCTCCCTGGTCGGGCGTGAGGCGCGAGCCGGAGCTCGTTCCCTGTTCATGAGCGCTCGTGGCGCCTCAGCCGGATGCCGTCTGCCGGCTGGGAGGAGGAGGCGGAGATGACGCGCTCCGGTCAACACGCCACCATCATCACGGACAGCGGGCGGCGTGAGGTCCTCATCAGAGAGGCGGTGCCCTCTCTCATCTTCTATGCTTAGCGCGGCGGTCGTTCCGCTCACGCTTCACGATCTCCTTGTCTTTGTGATGGGCTTTACGGGCGGCCCTTCTCCTCCGTGGCTGCCTGGGCACGATTTGGTATCACGTCCTCAGGAAGAGGCGGCTTCGCGGGGAGAGGGGTCGCAGGCCCCAACTAAAAGCAAGGAAGGAGACGAGAATCAACACAAGGGATGCAAGATAGTCGAAGCATTAGTCGGAGGAAGAAAGACTTACAAAATTTTTGGTCCCCTTGTGGGGAGCATGGGTAGGATTTGGGGCGGCCACGAGAGTTGGCCTTCCGATTGCACCTCGCGGTCTTGGATCTCATCCAGTGAAGGGAGCCGAGGCGCCGACACAGTCCCAACGAAGGGAGCCACATCCCGTCATCAGCGGATGCGATGGCGTGGCTGGGTGGGATGATCCCAGATGGCGCTGTGGGCGATGTGGTCGCCAAGTCAACCCAGCGCCACGCGCTTGGCGAGAACCGTCCGATGGTCCCGTCTGCTCCGCCTTCCTCGCTCCTCTTCGTCTTCATCCGAAGGTTGGTGCACCCAAGGGTGGCGGGAGTGACTGTCCTTCAAGCACACGAACTTGAAGAAGTACCGGAAGAGGTACCAATGGGCGCCCACTCCCAAGTACCCCTCACACGCCTCGAACCGCCATTTGTTGGATCTTTGTTGGGGTTGAGTGGTCGAGTTGCAGCCGATACTCGGAAGGGACGGCGGATGAACGGCCGGGAACGGTGAAGCCCCTCGTGGAATGTGACGAGCGAGGCGATGTAGCCTTCCGGTGGGTGCACCGACTGCTGCGTTGCCGGGACCCTCCACTCCTCTCGGCGGTGAGGACCGGCGGTGGCCGGCGGCGACAAGGCGCTGGAGTATCGAGCAGGAGACATTGGAGCGCATCCAGTTCAACATGGTGCCTGTCGAGCTCGGGGGTGAGAAGAAGGTTGAAGAAGCGGTGGCGGCGGCGCAAGGGTTAGGGAGCAGATGAGCGAGCGGCGCTGGCAAAAGCAAGGAATCAGGGAAAAAGTATGGAGCTCAACCGACACGCGGTTTATAACGGGCAAATATGGCCGCCGGCATTTAATGCCGGACCCACCACGCCGTTAAACCGCCCGCTTGGTGGACGCATCCCGGCGAGGAGAGGCACGCCGTCGGTTCGATATCGGGTGGGCCCGCGGTCTGAATCGACGCAGCGCCGTCTCATCCAACCATCACCATCGCCACGTCAGCCATGACCGACGGAGTGGACACAGCAACCGATGCTCAACCTGCCGACCGGAGATTTCGAAGCAACGACAACATTTCTAAATTCAAACCCCCATAAACGAGTCTACAACTCCTTCATGGGCTCGGGGGCTACATCCGGCGGATGCGCTCGTGCGCACCCACCGAGTAAATCAAGGAACAACAACGACAATATTTCCCGACGCGAGCCTCACGAGTCGTCCTTGACTCCCACCACAGGCTCGGGGGCTACTGACGAGGGCCTGGATTAGGGCCCCCTAAGCAATGAGATAATTACCTTGAAGATGGAGTCCTCTGACACCATTGACAATGTGAAGGCTAAGATCCAGGACAGGGAGGGATGCAGATCTTCGTCAAGACCCTCACTGACAAGACTTCCCCACTTCCGAGTATTTTCCGCCTCGCACGAGTTCGCCTCGGCTCCGAGTACCCTCCGCCGCACAGTACTCCGCCTCATGAGAATCGTCGTCTCAGCACGCACCGCCCGCCTCCGACTACTCGTTCGCACGAGTAATCTCCGTCTCTGACTAAGGCGGAGCCCCAGGAGGAGCGGGGGCGGACAGGGCCCCACACGAATGTGGCGCCGCCCAGCCCCAAGCTTCTCCGCGGACGACACGCGTGACGCCGCTTCCACACCATGCAAAGACCACGGTGGCGGCGGGAGGCGGCGGGGTCTGGCAGAGGCTGTAATGGCGACACCCCCCCCGACCTCCGGCATGCCATCACATCCAACGCCATACCATCTACCGGCTCTTAGGCCATAATGTGGCAGGCCTAAAACGCACTCAAGAGGGGCAGTCACCGTGAACTACTCGGAGGAGGTGCCAAGTGCCCAAGACGAACAGTAGCAACCGCCCACGCGGCGGCCTCTGATGACACCACAGCTCAGCGCCCTCCCACTACGCCTGACGGACATCAATGACGGAAAAGACTTCACAACGCCATAGCACTGTAGCTTGTTTTCATTTTCCTTCTTTGCCCCTCACCCTTGTGACTATAAAAGGGGGAGGGGTACAACGTACATGAGGACGGATCGCCAAGTTTGTAACCCCTACTACAGACACCCTTGGCATAGGAACACGAGTACTCGGAACTGGACGTAGGGTATTACTCTCCGGAGGCCCGAACCAGTATAAAACCCTTGTGTCTCTCGTGTCGACCATCCGGATCTGACACACGATTTAATACAAATCTACTGCCGACGGTTGAGAACATCGATACCCTAGCTATCGTAGTTATATACTACTGATGAAACAACAGTAGGATACTGTAGCACTCGTAGCGCAATTTCAAAAGGCGGTAGAGGTCGGTATGTTTTTAAAAAATCATAATTTTTTGAAAAAAAAACTCGGATGGAGATGAACTTTATATGAAAACTGTAACTTTCGTCGGGATCTGAAACGGTTGGTTGGGGTGGTTGGGTCAGGGTAAAAAATCATAATTGCTCGGGGTGGTTGGGCCAGGGTAACCTGCGTTGTAATTTGGGTAAAAAAAGAGGCCCTAAAAAAAGTGCCGGCGCACAAAAAAATATATTATCTCTGCACTCCTTCCTGTCCAAAAAAAACTCTGCACCCCTTCTTTCCCATTTTTTTAAAAAAAATTGCAAAGCCTTTCTTCTAGTGCCTGCCGAGTGCCGAGTCTCGGCACGTTCAGTCTGGACACGATCATTTCCGGCGGCTTGCAGTTACAAGCGCTACGCCGTGGGAGCTCAGCTTGGCGGTCCGGTAGTCGGTTGGAGTGAGCTCAGCACACTGCCAAGCCGCCTTCGAGAAGAAGCTGGAGCTTGGTCTGCATCTGCTCGAGACCTGCAACGGATAAGCAACCAGACCAGGCACTGGATAACTGGATAAGCCGCCTCATGAGTCATGGCCCAGCTGGGCACGTCACGCCATTGCCGGAACTCGAAGTGTTTCGGTTTGGAGGTGAAACCCTGCTGATTGCAAAGGGAGAAGAATTTGTTTATACTCCGTTCTGCGGTTCTGCCATCACTCGGCCGATTGCTCTACGGCGCAATCCATCCTTACATTAATCAGAGTCAGTTTCAGTGATGGAATGATGAGTGAGGTTTGACAGTAGGGGGTTGCGTTGCCGTGCGCAATTGGTGCTGATGTGCGACGTGACTGGGATGATGGCAATTATCTTGCGCAGCGCTGCGACCTTGTGTTGTGTATCATGGCTGCGACCGTGCCAATGGTTGTTAGGTTAGGCTGCAGATAGGATCTAGAGTTTGTTAAGATCTCCATAAGCCACCAACAACCTGTAAACCGAGATTGTACTCCAAGGCAATTCGCCTATATATAGTAACACGGAACCGTGGCGAGCCAAGATAGGCAACCACGTTTTTCTACATGGTATTAGAGCCTCTTCTTCCTAAAATACATCTACAACTTTCCAACTCCAAGCCATGGCGTCCTCCTCCTCTTCCAACCCGACGCACTCCCCCTTCGGTCCTCTAGTGGCTGAAAAGCTAACAAGGGAGAACTTCGTGTTGTGGAAGGCGCAGTTCCTGCCGGGGGTCCGGGGAGCCCATGCCATGGGCATCCTCGGCGGCTCAACCCCGGAACCAGCCAAGACACTCACCGTCACCAAGGACGGCAAGGCTGAAGAGGTGCCGAATCAGGCACATGAGGAGTGGATGACCAAAGATCAACAACTTCTTGGTCATCTACTCAACTCCATCTCCAAGGAAGTGCTGGGTCAGGTCGCCACCCTGACCACCTCGGCTGAAGTGTGGGCGGCGCTGCAAACAAGTTTTACTGCCCACTCTCGCACGCGGGTCACGAATCTGCGTCTTCAACTCGCCAACCTGAAGAAGGGTGACATGAAGATGGCGGACTACTTCGCCAAGATGAAGAATATTCATGACAAGATTACATCTGCTGGTAAAAATATTGATGAAGATGAGATGGTCGGTTTTGTTCTTAATGGCCTAGGTTTTGATTATAATCCAGTTGTTTCATCTGTTCTTGGCCGAACTGACCCCATTACGTTGAGTGAACTCTATGCTCAACTGATGGCTTTTGATCTTCGCCTGGATATGTTCCGAGGCAATGGAGGAGACCAGCAGTTTCAGTCCTCGGCAAATTCTACCTCAAGGGGACGTACTGGACAGCGTGGTCGTGGGAGTTATCATGGTGGACGCGGCCGTGGAGGTGGTGGTCGCAACAGCGCTGGTCGTGGTCGTGGTGATCATGACGGTGCTCCCAAGCAAGGAGGCCAGCGCAAGGTTCCTTGTCAGATCTGCAAGAAGACCAGTCATGAGGCGCCTGATTGCTGGTACCGGTATGATGATTATGAGGACAAGACTGCAGGTGCTGCTGCTACTAGTTATGGCATCGACACTAATTGGTATGCAGATAGTGGAGCCTCTGATCACAACACCAGTGAACTTGAGAAGATGACCGTTTGTGACAAGTATGGTGGGCAAGATCAGGTGCACACTGCCAGTGGAGCAGGTATGAAAATTAGTAACATTGGTAATTCAGTTTTGCATACCCCGCATAAAAACTTGCATCTTAAAAATATTTTACATGTGCCAAGTGCAAACAAAAGTTTATTATCTGTCCATCGCCTTGCTTCCGATAATGATGCCTTCTTTGAGTTTCACCCAAATTTCTTTTTTATCAAGGATCGGGCCACGAAGCAAATTCTGCATCAAGGTAGATGTGAGAGGGGCCTCTATCCTCTTGCGCCTCATCCTCTGGATTCCACACCCGTCAAGCAAGTCTATGGAGTCAATAAACCGTCATCATCCCGGTGGCATAGTCGGCTAGGTCATCCAGCTTTTCCTATTGTTCAGCGTGTTCTTAGGAATAATAATCTCCCTTGTGATAGCACCTTAAATAATGAGTCAGTCTGTGATTCGTGTCAAAAGGCTAAGAGTCATCAACTTCCTTATGGAAGATCAGATAGTATTTCCAGTTCACCTTTGGAACTTATTTTTTCAGATGTTTGGGGCCCTGCGCCTGTCTCTGTTGGCAGGCACACATATTATGTGAGTTTTATTGATGACTTTAGCAAATACACTTGGGTCTACTTGATCAAACATAAATCTGATGTCTTCCAAGTCTTTAAAAATTTCCAAAATCTAGTCGAACGCAAATTTGATAGGAAAATCATTTCCATGCAGACCGATTGGGGAGGAGAGTACGAAAAGTTAAATTCTTTTTTTCAACAGATTGGGATAGCCCATCGTGTCTCTTGTCCCCATGCCCATCAACAAAATGGTGCGGCTGAACGAAAACACCGTCACATTGTTGAGGTTGGCCTTGCTCTCCTTGCTAATGCCTCCATGCCACTTAAATTTTGGGATGAGGCGTTCCTGACTGCAACCTACCTTATTAATATTCTTCCTAGCCGAATCATCAACTATAAAACTCCTGTTGAGCTCCTTCTCAAAGAAACACCTGATTATAATTCCTTGCACATCTTTGGTTGCGCTTGTTGGCCCAATCTCAGGCCCTATAATACTCGGAAGCTTGCTTTTCGATCAGTTCGGTGTGTTTTTCTTGGGTATAGCTCCCTTCACAAAGGGTTCAAATGTCTTGAGCCATCATCAGGACGAGTCTATATATCCCGTGATGTGGTGTTTGATGAGACTGTGTTCCCCTTCAAAGAACTACATCCAGATGCTGGTGCACGTCTCCGGCAAGAGATTCTTCTTCTACCGAATCATCTTCTTAATTCCGGGGATGCATTACCTGAACCTAATGTTACTAATGATCAACCTAGCTCGAGTACCACTGTTGTTTTGTAGGAACCTGAAAAAATCCGAGCTTAAATGGTGAAGAAACGGTGCAAATTGCATGTGATCATGGTGTCCCGGTGTTTCCTAGTGGCACAAGATCCCAGGCTGATCCGGTGGTAGACCCTGGCGATAGCAGATCCCAGGGCGATCCGGCGGCAGACTCTGCGGCGGCGAGTCCCGAGCGCGTGGGGGCGGCGTCAATAGCGCACCGCCCCAACCATGTCGCCATCGTGCAGCACTCGCGCGCGTCTCGTGAAGGGGACACCACAGAGTCCCAGACGGACCCTGCCGGCGCCGGTGGATCCTCTACGCCACCACCTGGATCATCTGCGCCAGCATCCTCTACACCGCCAGAAGCTGCACCTGAACCTGCATCTGAACCTTCACCCAGTCCTTCACCACAAGTTCAACGCCCCAGAACCAGATCTCAACATGGTATAGTAAGACCAAAACAATATACTGATGGTACAATTCGATATGGAAACTTGTGTTCCACAGGTGAACCTCAAACTTTGCAAGAAGCTCTTACTGATCCAAATTGGAAGAGAGCAATGGAGGAAGAATATGCAGCTTTACTCAGAAACGGTACTTGGCATCTTGTGCCGGCCAAGCCAGGTATGAATCTCATTGACTGCAAATGGGTGTTTAAAATTAAAAGGAAAGCCGATGGTACTATTGACAAATACAAAGGTAGACTGGTAGCCAAAGGATACAAGCAACAATATGGAATAGACTATGAGGATACTTTTAGTCCAGTTGTTAAAATTGCTACTGTTCGTCTAGTCTTGTCTCTAGCAGTTGCAAGGGGTTGGTGTCTATGTCAGTTAGATGTACAGAACACGTTCCTTCATGGTGTTCTGGAAGAAGAAGTGTACATGAAACAACCTCCTGGATTTGAGAACAAAAATGCTCCGCATCTGGTATGTAAATTAGATAAAGCACTCTATGGCCTCAAACAAGCCCCGAGAGCATGGTACTCTAGACTGAGCACAAAGTTAATTAGCCTTGGTTTTAAAGCTTCAAAGTCAGATACTTCCTTGTTCATTTATAAAAAGGGAGGTGTGAGCATTTATATGTTGATTTATGTTGATGATATAATTGTCACTGCCTCCTCTGAAGATGCTGTTGCAGCCCTACTTCGAGACCTGAAGGAAGAATTTGCATTGAAAGATCTCGGGGGATTTACACTATTTTTTGGGCATTGAAGTTAAAAGGAACAAGGAAGGGATCACTTTGTCACAAGGCAAGTATGCATAGGATATTCTGTCTCGTGTTGGAATGGCTAAGTGCAAACCATCACCCACGCCTCTTCCTGCTACTGAGAAGTCGTCAAAATTCGAAGGAGAACCCTTGGGCGATGAAGACAGCACTAAATACAGAAGTATAGTAGGAGCTCTACAATACTTGACCTTGACAAGGCCCGATCTTGCTTTTGCTGTGAACAAGGTTTGTCAGTTCCTTCATGCGCCCACTAGTACTCATTGGATTTCTGTTAAACGGATTCTCAGGTATATTAAGTATACAATTGATACTGGGCTAACAATTCCAAAGAAGAACTCTTTTCTAGTGAGTGCATTTTCAGACGCTGACTGGGCAGGCAGCGTTGATGATAGGCGTTCTACAGGTGGTTTTGCTGTATTTTTTTGGTTCAAGTCTTATATCATGGAGTGCACGTAAACAAGCAACAGTGGCACGGTCAAGTACTGAAGCCGAATACAAAGCAATGGCTAATGCTACAGCAGAATTGATTTGGCTGGAATCTTTACTTGCTGAATTGGGAGTGCGACTAAGAGTACCACCTTGTTTATGGTGTGATAATTTAGGTGCAACATATTTATCAGCTAACCCGGTGTTTCATGCAAGAGCTAAACATATAGAGATTGACTTTCATTTTGTTCGAGAACGAGTTGCAAGGAAGCAATTGCAGGTCCGCTTGATTCCATCCAGAGATCAACTTGCAGATGGCTTTACTAAAACTCTCCCTGTGAACCAGTTTGAAGAATTCAAATACAATCTTAATCTCCGATAGTATGAGAGTTTAGATTGAGGGAGGGTGTTGAAATATATTGTACCTTGTGTTGTGTATCACGGCTGCGACCGTGCCAATGGTTGTTAGGTTAGGCTGCAGATAGGATCTAGAGTTTGTTAAGATCTCCATAAGCCACCAACAACCTGTAAACCGAGATTGTACTCCAAGGCAATTCGCCTATATATAGTAACACGGAACCGTGGCGAGCTAAGATAGGCAACCACATTTTTCTACATGACAGGGACAGGCAGGATTTTCATTCAGCGAGTCACAGTGCTGATTGCTGAAAGGGACGGCCATTGAAGGTTGAAGCATTTGGTTAGTTAACGATCGGGTGAGGTGATGGGTGCAGACTGCAGATCACGAAGGAACTTCAGGTCCAAGTTAACAGGCAACTTTCAATTCCAAGTTATTCATCATCAGATTATAAAAGATGACAACTTCCATTGCAAGAAATTAACAGGCAATCCGGTGATCTTTCTCCTCCTCATCAAGAAATCCGTTTTAGGCTTCTGAATTTTCCCCTCGAGATCTTCAGATAACTGAAAATTGAAGCCATGAAGCGAAGCCTGATGGTAGTTCAGAGTTCGAGTTGGCATGTTGTAAAGCTCGTAACTGAGCACAGAGAATTAGACTGACTCCAGCAACGAACTGGATCCCCATCTGCAAATCCCGGTATGAGAAAAGGAGAGAAGGAAACTACTCTCAAACAAAGTGGGAATTCCAGCAGCATCCCTTCCCTCATCGATAAGGCAGTTGCCTCCCGCGGCCGGCCGGAGAAATCAACGAGCGTGCGGCCGGCTGTTGACGAGCTCGCTGATGAGTAGGAAAGAAGGGATGGCGGCTCCGCTTCCGGTGGTGCCTGCAGTCCGGCGCGGCGTTTGGGCGGCGGCGCGCCTCGCAGATCGCGGCGCGGCGGCGGTGGCGGCGGCGTCTGCAGCCACTCACCTTGGCCGACGCCGACTAGCTCGCGGCGGAGCCTCACCAGACGCTGCCTCCTCCTTCCTCGGCCACCGGCGGCGCAAAACCAGGGCAGCGTGGCCTCCGAGGAGACGCGGTGGCGCCTCGCATCACGCCCGGCCCGGAGCTCGCCTCACGCCTGCCCCCGAGAACCGCCGAGCGCCCTGCCGGCACCGCTGCACCGACACCGCGCACGGCAACACCGCGCGACCAGCCCGAGGTCCGCCTCGAGCGCCGCGCCCGAGGTTCCGCCGCCATTCGCGGATTCCGCAGGTCAACGCGCGGATCTACGCCTGGGAGCAGGAGGGAGGAGGTGGTGAGCGAGGCCACGCCGCCGCCCCGCCACCGCTGACAACAGGCGCCCCACCGCCCGCCTGTGACCTGCTTGTCCCTGCCGCCGCCGCGCCACGGAGCAGGAGGAAGGTGGCGGATGAAGGAGCAGGGAGCCGTCACCGCGGAGCGTAGAGAGGAAGGGAGGAGTGCGGCAGTTGGAAAAACGAGATGAAGAAAGGAGAGAGAATCCCCGTGGACGGAGAACGGGAGGGCACCAACCGCAAAACGAAGATGCGGTTGCGGTCACTGCTGGAGGAGGCTACAGTGGCGAAAAACACCTCATTTTGCGGTTGAGGCACCTTGCGGCACTTGCCGGAGTCGATCTTAGGGACACGATTCTTCGCAAATCTGCAAACTTCGCGAAAGCACTACATATAATCGCCAATCGAAGCAGTTCAAATCAGGTCTTTACAGAAGAAACGAAACCATGTTATCAGAACAAACCAGGGCCTTGTTTAGTTGTTTGAAATATTTGCAAATTTAACTGCTGGAACTCATGTAATCACGCTTGTTTGTTTGTGGTAAATATTATCCTACCATGGCCTAACTAGGCTCAAAAGATTCGTGTCGCAGGACATCCAAACTGTGTAATTAGTTATTTTTACCTATATTTAATACTCGAATATATCTTTTGCGATTTAAGTGATGTGATGGAGAGAGTGAAAAAAGTTAGAAATTTTAACCATCTAAACCAGGCCCGATCATACAGCAGAAGGTAAGATTTGCGGTGAGAGGATTGGTCAACTCTCTCACAACACAGCTAGACAAAACAAAACAACCTATATTGGGAGGAGGTGATTTAATTTCACATTGTTGCCATCACGAGACGGATCTTTTGCTACTTTACATTTTTGTTACCACAAAACGAAATACTCAACACTTTTGCCCAGCCGACGCAGCCGCAGGGAGGTAGATTTCGGTGAGAGGACTGGTGGTACACTACAACACAGCTAAACAAAACAAAACAACCCCCATTACGAGAGGAGGCCGTCGTCGTCGTCGTCCTCGCGGTCGATCGAGTCGGGTGAGGCACCATGCTAATACGAGTCCCATCCTCTAATCAACAACGCCACCACCAGTCCTGACCCTAAACAAATCGAAGGAAGGGCGTGTATATACAACGCGGGCAGAGGCAGAAGCGCTTGGTTGGTGGGAAGAACTGGCGTCGGTCGAGGCCAGGCGACGGGACGCGATGGCGAGGCTAGCGTGGAAGCTCGCGCTATCATCCGCACGCTGCCCGCTGCTCCGGCCGCCTCACTGCTGCCGCCCGGCCGCCGCGCCCGGACGACCCTCCATGACCTGCTGGTGGTGGCGCCTCATCTCGGCCGCCGCCGCCTGTCCGCGACCGGTTAGCAGGCGCCACCACTTGGCCCAAGCGCCCGAGGCGCGATGGCCCACCGAGGCCGGGCCACGTGAGCCTCGAGGCTCGGCAGCTTTCCCAATGACGGAGAAGGCGGCGGGCCATCCGACACGGGTCCCACGCAAGAGAGAGAGTTGCAAACAGGCACGGGCAATTTTGGTTTCTGGATTTCATAGATTTCCAATGGCATCCGGGCGGCACGCCCACGGCACGCTAAACTTCTTGGCACGGCCCATCGGCACGACGGTTAAATTCTACGAAGAGGCTGATCTTTCTTCCGATGGCAAATAATTAAATCACCGACCTCTCCTCCTCGTCGTCGTCGTCGTCGTCGTCCGCCGGTCGATCGAGTCGGGTGGGAGGGGCACCATGTTTACCATCCCCCTCCTGATCAACAACGCCACCACCAGTCCATGATTCGATTTTACCCTAACAAATCACTTACAACGCGGGCAGAGGGCAGCAGCGCTTCGTTGGTGGGTAGAGAGTGCTTGTCGATGTCGGGCGAGGCGGAGGCGAGTCGACGCGATGGCGTGGTACATGGCGTCGTGGAAGCTCTCCGTCTCCTCCATCCTCCGCAGCTGCCGCGCCTTGTCCTCCGTCAGCACGCCGAACCTCCGCGCGGCGGCGCGAGCCTCCCGCTGATGCTGGTGATGGTGGTGGCGCCTCTCTCATCCTCGGCCGCCGGCTGCGCGTCGATGTAGTCCGGCTGGCCGGACACCGCAGCGGGCACGCACTTGGCGCCGTCGCCGGAGGCGCGCATCCTGGCACCACCGGCCGCCGCTGCCGCGCGGGGGCAAGGCCGCGCCCAGCGGCGGGCGGACGGAGGCGGCGGCGGCGGCCATCCCTGACGACACTGCCATCTGCAAGAACTGCAAGTTGCAAACTTTCCTTTTGGAAGTGGATGTCAGGATGTGTGTGTGTGTGCTCGGTAAAGGTGGTGCCGTGGTGGTGGGATTATAAAGCGGCCGGGCCGGTGGGCGAGAAAACGAGTGGATAGGTGGGAGGGAGGTGGGCCGGGGCGGGCACGCGGCGTGCTTCGCGCGGGCCGTCGCTTTGGCAGTTTGATCGACGGTGGGGAAGAAGGGGGAAGCGTGCTCGTCACTGCGGATCGGGTAGGAATAGGATGGAGCCTTTTTTGCTTTCGGGTTCCCGTCCCGTTCCGTTCCGACCTTTTCATTGGCGGGTTGAACCCGTGGGCGCGGGTTCCATTTTCTTGATTTCTTTTTTTGGTAGAAAAAAAGAGAGAAAGAAACGGAGCGTTGTTTATCTGCAACGGCCAACGGGGGAAGGGTCGTTGGCGTGAACGGCCCGAACGGGGAAGAGGTTCAACGCGGTTCGCTCGGACCACGACGGCTGAGCAGCGCGTGGATTTCTCTCTACCTTCGCGAAGGGTTGAAGACTTGAAGTAGAGCTTGAGTACAAACTACCGAACTTCAGGTGGTGCGAAAGGTGCTAATGTGCAGCGTAGATGCCGCGTCATGCGCCATGTTGGCATGGTAACGGACGGTGTTGACAATATTATTGAGACTGTTAGGCTGATCTCGACTCGGTTTATCTCGACTTATTTTCTCTCACATAACACTATTCAATCTATCAGCAGAACAATTTTATTATTATTTTTTCTTTTTCTCTTCTATCGTGGACTCTGTTCGGCAGGATTTTTGCCCATTTGTGCGGCAGACTCGCTCTGAGAGAAAAGTATTGCACTGTGATTTATGCGGTAGATTTGTTTGAGAGAATAATACCGCGAAGCGTTGAAGAGATAAACCGAATGGAGCCTTTCGAAATCTCGATAAACAAAAATGTTTGAAGGACCTTTTTCGTAATTTTTTTTAAATGGATGATATGGGAAAATAGGGAAGCACTAAGTAGGGCTCCTTTTGGTTTAGTACAACGAGAAATGGAAGTACGTAGGTTCCGTTTGGATATTGATATTGGAGGTCTTGATATTGAATTGGAGGCAATACCAATGCAACCTAGTTTTGAAAATGATTCACAATACCAAATCAATTGTTTGGATGTACATAAAATTGCTAGATGGAATTCAAGTAGGTTTCAAAACCAAATCTTGTTTGGAATGCATACAACAAAATTTGGTATTGCCTATCTTCTTCTCTCCTACCATTCTACCAGGCAGTTGCTTCTGTTCTCTTCCTTCCTCACCTGCACCTCTGCAGAGCGGCACACGCCGGCGAAGGGAGATGGAGGGAGCGCCGGCGGGGCCGAGGCAGAAGAGAAGGGCGGTGGCGCCGGCAGTGAGGAGTATACAGGCATGCGCCGGCGGCAACGAGTAAGAAAAGGAGGGGCTGCCACTGGTGAGGGAGAAGAGAGGGGCGTCGCGCCTCCGTCGACGAGGGAGAAGAGGAGGGTGTGCCGCTCCTCCGCCGGAGAGGGAGAAAAGGGGCGTCGCGCCTCCGCTGGCGAAGGAGAAGGCGCGCCAGCATCCGGAGAAGGAGAAGAGAGGGTCAGCCGCCGCGAGGGAGAAAGGCAGGGCGATGCAGCCGGCGGTGGAGAAGAGGAGTGGGTGCCGCGCCGCCGCCGACGATTGAGAAGACAAGGGGCGCCGCGGCCAGCAGGGGAGAAGAGGAGGGGCCACCGCGCCGCCGACGACGAGGGAGAAGAGGAGGGGCGCGCCGCGGGCGGCGAGAGAACTGCTCACGGCGGGCCCGTCGAGTGCTCTAGTGGCTTGGTCGCCTCGCCTCCTGTTGCTTGCCTGCGGGCTGCGGGGTGAATTCAGCACAATACGAAGGTTGCAGGTTCTGAATTGTTCACGAGTGCGCGCAGATGAAACGAATACCACGCGGTATTGCACCATGTTTCCATTTCCAAATTCATGTGACAGCCAAACAACGGTATTCGAGCCAGCAAATTCCAATGTCCAATTCCAACCTCCAATGCTTGACATCCAAACATAGTGGAATAAATGAGGGAGTAGGATCTTGGTCTGGGCGTTCGGGTTACCCGATTATTTCGGGTCGGATAATTCAAAATTCGGGTAATGAAAACTGCTACCCGATATTAGTCTTGAAAAAACACTACCCGAAATTTCAGGTACCCGATAATTCGGGTTCGGGTATACCCAATCTCCCAAATTTACAGAAAATGACAAACTACACAAAATTTTAGTAGAATTTTAACAAAAGAAATGATTAGTAATTTGTGTAGAATTTCAACAAGTTGAGAAGATTAATATATTATAGTCACTTGTTCAAACTAAGAGAATTATATAATAATAAAGTGACAATTTCAAGTGTTCAACTAACAATACGTGATAAATACAAAGATAAAGGCAAATTTTGGGTAGTTTGGGTACCGAAGTGTATTACCCGAATTACCCAAACTAATTTCAGGTAATCATAATCACTATCCGAACTTGAGATCGGGTACCTCGGGTTCGGATAATTCCGGTACGGGTAATGGGTATCGGGTATTTTCCCAGGCCTGGTAGGATCCCCCCCACCCCCACCCCACACACACACTTTTCATGACTCTGTGTAATGCAGATGACATGTTTCAATTCGAATAACAGTTTTTTTTTCAAATGAACCAAGTAAGAGTGTTGCCGACTATATTAAAAAAGATAAAAGTTCAAATTGAGCAATACATCTCAACAGACACATCGCACGAGTCAACACATCCCAAACATCAAGCCAGTATTCAAAATATTACATAACACTCAGTCCTCGACTCCTCGCAAACTTCAAACAAAGATGGATTACAATTGTTCACATGAAAATATTGTAGCGAACATGACCTCATATGCTATTTGTTCAAAGTTTAATTTTGGTGATTAATGACAACATGATCAATGAGACTAACCATATTGTCTAGCATGTCTTTGTAGACACTTCTAGATCTCAATGATGTAAAAATATCATATGCCAAAATGAGAAGATAGTATATTTTTCAAGGGTAAAAATCGTGGAAGAAAAAGAAAGGAAATGCCACCGTCGGATGAACCGACGGTACCCTTGGAAGCGGCGTCGGTGCAATCACCGGATAAAGTGGTACACTGCGTGAAGACTCAAGACAACATGATGATCACCGGATCAACCGACGCCCCCATTTCTAGTTGCGCCGGATGAATCAAGAGACCAAGCCTGCAGAAATCAGTAGCACCGAATGAACCGATGGCTAAGCAGCGGTTCATCCGATGGCTTCAAATCAGCTAACAGAGAGGTCCGGGAGTAAAGCTCTTCAGCACCGGATGAACCGACGGTCAAAAGGAGTCAAGCAGCGGTTCATCCGGCGGCCGCATTTTAGCTAACAGAGACGCCCGAAGAAGATTTCCTTCAGCACCGGATGAACTGACGCACCGTCGGTTGAAGCGTCGAATGAATGACGTCAGCAGGATTCAACGGTTAAGTGCGGTGGAAGGCAACGGCTAGTAACACCGGATGAACCGACGCCAGGAAAATGCACAACGTCGGATCATCCGATGATACTACTTTCAGCAGCTTTGACCCAACAGCTAGCTTGATGTCTTGGCCTATTTATACCCCTTCCACACCGTCATTTGGAGTGGCCGGAGGGTGTGGAAGTGCAGAGGAGTTCAAGACTCATAGAAGATCATATCCAAGCATCCAAGTGCTAAATTGCTCATCCATAGACTTGCAGATGCTTTGTGTGTGTGCTTAGTGTTAGGCTTAGCTTAGAGCTGAGTGAGTGCAAGGTGTGCCTACCTTGTGAGGTGATTCTCGAGTGGATCAAATTGTACGAGGTGTGCCGGAAGCCTTGGAGCCTAGGTGACTCTCCGGGAAACGTCTTCGACCCTCCGGCTTGGTGTGGAGTGACGAGGACACTTTGTGCGTGGGACGTGAAGACCTCCTTCCCTTGGTGGAGAAGCTCCTTAGTGGAGGCGGCATCAAGGTGACCAAGGGAGCTTGACGAGTGCCTTCGTGGCGAGCCTTTGTGGCAAGTCAAGTGGTGCTCTTGGGAGAGACTTGGTGACCGGGAAGCAATACTCTTGTGTAGAGTGCTTCAACAACGTGGACTAGGGGTGGCTTAGTGCCTACCGATACCACGGGATAAATCGCGTGTCAAGAGTTTGCTTCCTCTCATCTCCCTTTACATTTCCGCATTACATTATTGCAATCCTTATTTGCCTTTACTTTCCTAGAGTAGTATCTTGCTAGGATTGTCTATAGATTGCAAAACTTGTTTTAGGATGGGAGTTTTACACTAGAACAACCTTAGTTGCACATCTAAATAGTATGTTCTAGTTTATGTTTCATGCAAAATAGTGAAAGGCATAGATTAAGTTTTTAAGTTGCTTAATTCACCCCCTCTCCCTCTTAGGCTACGAGCATCCGATTCCTTACAAATATCTCTTTTTAATGTCTTTGTTCCAAATGATTTCTTGTTGCCTTCTCCTTTTCTTTACGTACTCAGGGGGAAAAAAAGATAAGAATCTTCACCATTGCCATCAGCAGTATCACTATGCCGAAAGTACTTTAGGCTCAGCAAGTTGGCGCGTTTGTCTCGTTGGTCGGTGAAATCTTATTTTCTCGTTGGTTGGGAGGTGAATTTTATTTTCTACGCCACTGCACACGAGATGGTGGAGAACGCAACAGTGACGAGAGCACGCTGAGGCGTTCCGTTATCCTTTTTTTTTTCCCTCCTGTTAACTTTTTTTTTTGAAAAAGAAACTCAATTTTCAGACAATGAAAAAAGGACTTGCTATATTATGTTGAGTGAAAATATTTCTCTCTTTATATAAGCCAATGACAGACGAGACCCAGCACATCGTCATGTCGCATATTTCACCTTTTTGCTTGATTTTTTAAAACGTGGGGAAAATGTGTTCCGGTGGAATTATTTCAACCATTTTTTTTCAAAATAAAAAGGGGAGAAAAAGGAGGGGACGAGAGGTGCGGGCGAACAGTCATTTTCACGTCTCAGGCTGCTCGCACTGGGTGCGGTAAGCCGAACGGTACGCCACGTCCAGTACGCGTTTTAGCGTTTTCACGCCCGCACCGGCGTGCGCTACGGGGGACGGGACGTCCCGTTCGGAGCCCGGGTGCGCCATATCCAGCGCTTCCGGGCGCTTACGCCCGCGCGGCCCACTCGCGACCGGCCGTTGCTGCTCGGCGCCATCACAGAGAGGAGAGGAGAGAAGGAGAAAGCCGCCGTGGAGCTCAAGCAGCCGCCGGAGATCCGCCGCCGCCGTGGACCCGCCGTCCTCAGGACCCCGCCGGGAGATTCGCCGTCCTCGAGGCCGAGGACGCCCCCAGGTCGATGCGACGGGGCCGCCAGGATCCCGCTCGCGGCCGCCAGCGGCGGCGGGCACCGAGATGGGGTGCCCTCCTCCGCCTCCATGGTCACGGATCCCGCCTCGCCGCGCCGCTGCGAGATCCCGCGCCGCCGCCGGCAGCGGGCACGGAGATCCCGCCTCCGCCGCCGTGCTCGCGGAAGCCGTCGCGGGGAGGAGGAGGTCGCGGACGGCGTGGAGCTCGAACCGTGCCGTGCAGCAGCGCCTCCTCCATGGACGGCGTCACCGAGCCCGGAGCACGTGCCCGTCATCGTCGTGCCCGCGTGCAAGAAGAGGAGGGGCGCGCCGCCCCGCCTCCCTTCGCTCGCCTCACCCCGCCACGCTCGTGGGGAACCTCCCGTCAGCGCTCTCCACGGCGCCACGGCCGTCTGTCTGCCGTGCGGATCGCCCGCCCCAGCCTGCTCGCCCGCCGTCCGCGAGAGAGGCCGGCTCGGAGGACCGCCGCCTGCTGCCCGCGAGTTCACGAGGGAGGGAGGAGGAGGGGCAGGGGAGAGGGATGGGAGAGAGAGTGCCGGGAGAGGTAAAGAAAGAGTAAAAAAAATCTGACTCATGGGCCCCTGGTGAGTTGTTGGTATAGGGTATGTGATATAGGGGATAACGGGTGCGGAAAAATTGGTCTTTGTCTTGTAAAATCTTTGGCCGGTACCGCAAATGGAGTATGACGAGTGCTACCAGCCTCACCCTTTTGCTGCAAATCCAGGGGCGCGGTATACACTGTACTTTCCCAGCTCGTGCGAATATCTCTCTCGTGTTTTGTTGCTACGCCCCGACGATCGACGGTGACCGGAGAGGTGGACGTGGACGGATGCTTTGCTCGCCGGCGCCACGGCGAGACGGCTGTCACTTGTCCGCGAGCAGCTACCAGCTGGTCCAACCAACAGCGTGTGCCGTGCCGTGCCGTGCCCTGCCTGCCTGTCCGGCAAGCCAGGCGACGGCGAGCCGCCGGCCGCGGAGGCGTGACGCACATGTACGTTGTACGCAGTACGCGCGCGCGGCCCCCACGGTACTAATCGAATATGCTGATTGCTCCGGCGATGACGCGCCGTGATGTCGCCTCGCCGCGCGCCTTTGGCCGGTGGCGACGGCGAAGGCGACGGGGGCGGGCCGGCGGCGTCCACGTGAACACTTCGCGCGGCGTGCACGTACGCCATCGACGCCGCCCGCCACGGCGGGCGCCGGGCGGGGCTTGTTCGTTACGATACGAAGCTGAAAACTCCCCGTGCCGTACCGTACGTGTTCGCGCCGTCCACTAGGGTTTTACGCTTCTGTGCTGCTAACCATTACTTTTATCACCTTTTCTCGTACAAAAAAGCTCTATCTACTGTACCAAACTGATCAATAATCATGATATTTTCATGGGAGAAACAAAAATGCAAGTTGGCTTAGGCTTACAGAAAGGTATGATCAAGACAGAGATACAGATGGAATCTTTGGTAGGGTTGAACGCTTGAACTACTCTTTGGTACAACCGGGCGTGTTTGGCAGAACTCCACGAAACTTCAGATTAAAAAATCAGTTCTGCTCTGATTATTTTTCCAGTCAAACGGTCTTAGCTTCATGCAACTTTATCGTGGATCTTCTCTAAAAAAATGGTGGAGGAGACCCCAACTCCATGGATTTCGTGGAGTGCCTTAGGGTGCTACACCAACTCCGAGTTTTGTGAAGTTGGGAGAAATTACCTACCCCTGCCATTGTTAAGTGGAAAATGCACGGTTCCTTTTTTCTTTCCATCGCTCTTCTTCCTCGCGTCGGTACCCATTGTCTGCGAGCGTGGCCATGATCTTCGGCGCGGGGAGAGAACATGCCACACCTCCTCCGACGCATCTGCCGCCATTTGCCTAGCCCTCGGGCATCACCGTCGCGCGAGAGGCCCGCGCCCAGCGTCGGTCGGGGGGCCGCGAGGCTGTCCGCCTCCGCCAGCCGTGAGCACCGCAGACCGGGAGCACGGGAGCGAGTGCCCGACGTAGGGCCGGCGAGGAGCAGCACTTGTCGGGGGAGGGGGAGGCCGTCCGCCTCCGCCGGCCGCGAGTGCCGCAGACCGGGAGCACGAGAGCAAGCGCCCACGCGGGGATGGCACCATGGCTGCTCGCGGTGGAGAAGGACGCGGCGGCCACGACGAACTCCCCAGCGGCGGAGCCCGGGCAACGCGGATCCAGTGCCAGCAGCGCGATGGAAAGGAGAAGTGGGAAATCTGGAGGAAAACGAGGAAGAGTTTCATCTTTTTCTATTCTCCTAACATGCGTCCCTACATGTCATAAGGATGGTGGGAAATCTAGAGCTGTACCAAACACTTTTCGGGATCTCAGATTCATAGTAGAGCTGCTCCACAGTGGAGCTGTGCGGATCTACAGCTCTCGAGCTATTTTTTTAGACCTGGAGCTCTACCAAACATGCGGCTGTCCGCACCGGTCACTGTAAAAGAAACAGGATTGGACAGCCTGGACCTACCAGTGCGTGATAGCGCACCGAAAGCCCGCACCAGGGGACGGTAAAGGTCACGCTACGCACGGACGGAGCCAGGGTTCGCCAAATCCAGCGTCCTCCCAGAGCGGACTTGAAAGGATCAATGCAAGTGGCCTAGAGGGGGTGAATAGGCCTGCAAAACAAATTCAAAGTTTTCACGCTATTCGTCTCGGAACCTTCGAAAACTGAACCTCGGAAAATTCACGAGAATTTTCCCGAGCTTCGATTTTCAACTGCACGAAAGTTAGAGCTAAGAGCTGATTTCACGATGCACTATGAATTTGAAGCATAAGCTACCAAACAACCTTAGGGCAACAAGAACTTGTAGATCTAGAGCAAACCCTAATAGATCTAGTTTAGAGCAAACAAGAACAAGATAATTAAGTATGAATAAGTTAAAGCACAGAGAGACAAGATTTAACCCGTGGTTCAGCTCACCACAAAGGTTAGCCTACATCCACGTTGTTGAGGTAAGCCACAAAGGCTTTGGGATCTCTCTAGATCCACTCCTCTCTCACACCTATCACCAAGGTAATAGATGGAGTGCTCCACTAGTCACAAAGGGTAATACAAACCACTTGGGGCAGCCACACAAAGTTGGAAGCTCCCAAGTAACCTCTAGCCATCTAGGAGTAAACTCCAAGAGTAATAGATCCACCAAGAAAGCTAGGGTTTCACCAAGTGCACTAAATCTTCAAGAGATTAAAGGAATTCTTGCTTTTCTCACTAGGAATCACCCAAGACTTGAATGCTAAGGATTGGATTTTGGATTCAAGTAGGTGGGAGTCAATGCTTGGAGTGAGAGAGAAGCTTTGTTAGCGCAGGAGGAACCAGAGAACCGTTGGAGAAGAAGGGGATTAAATACCCCCAGATCTGAAACTGTAACGACTCTTTTTCCAAATCCGGAACTCCAAAAATATGCGAACACGGTCTCGATCCTCAGAGGCAGCGGAACTTCGCGAAAATATGCGTAACCTCTGAGGTCTAGAGAACAAGCAGTCGAGTAATATATGTGGATGGGTTTAGGTTTGTTAAAGAACTTAATGCACTTGGATCTATCCCAAACCACTATTAGAATCCTCTTGATAGTATGGGTTTGTCCTATACTCAATTTCAAAACATAAAATATAAATTTAAACCTTCATTTGAGCCAAGCCTTCCTTTTAATTGAGGGGTCACCTTTAACACTTTGCATCCCTTACAATATTCAACCTCAAACATACTTAGAAGCTCATTAGACCTTTAATTGTGGTCAACATCACCAAAACCCACTTAGGGCTTGATTGCACTTACAATCTCCCCTTTTGGTAAATGTTGACAACCTAATTAAAGCATACATTTAATTGAAAAGATTGAGCTTTTGATGGAATGTATACAATGCTCCCCTTAGTATATGCATCTCTCTTTTGAATAGAGAAAAATATGTCTGTAAGACATGTTTGCATATAAAATGGGTAAGTGAAACGGACACATTGTATGTATTTCATCGTGGGTGCAGAACTGTAACATATAGTGATGCATATGACATGAGATAGAAGCAATCGAGAGTCAGTGTTCGGATCACAGAACTTCGCAAAATAAGCGAACCTCTACAAAACAGAACCTCGGAAAATTTGCGAACCTCGTCGACATCAACTCAACAAACATCACAGTAAATATACTCAACAGTTAACAGCAAGTAATAGGATCTAGATTAAGAAATAAGCAACAGCAAGTTCATCTAGTCCTATTACATCACATCACACAATTTTAAAAGTTTTTAAATTCCACAAATCTTGTCCATGACCACCCATTGCCAACAGAGAGGCACAACCCAAATATATTACGCACAAAGTTCAGATAAAAGTTCAAGGAGGAACTGACACTCTCACATCTCACAAAAGATCAAGTTTTGCAAGCAAAGCAAAGTGCATCTCAATCTTTCTTCATTCTCCCCTTTGTCAACATGTTAACAAAAAGGAAGAAAGAGAGGAATTCACTCTTCAGATCCAAGTGCCATCTTCACTCATCTTGGCTCGATGGAGGCTTCTTCCTCTCTTGAGTAGTCACCGTGAGTTCTTCTTCTCTTCTCTTAGATCTGATTCCACTTCAATAGGCTTCTTCAAGGTACTCTTGGTGCCGATCTTCTTCCTTCTAGCAGCAACCTTGGGTCCTTTAGGTTGAGGGATCTGCACTAAGAGGCTCATCATCACCAGGAATGTCTTGAGCTTCTTCCTCACTAGAGGTGTCCACAAAGAAGGTGGGGTGGAACAGAGTATGAGTGGAGATATGCCTTGAACATGAGCTGATTAACATCTTTCCTCAGCTCAAAACTTGAGTAACAGTGCGCACATGGCAAAAGTATTTGATCATCTCTCAATTTCTTGCCTTCCTTCTTGTCTGCAGTGCTAGGACCACCTCAGGATCAGTGCCTGCTTGGTGTGATTTGTCATGAAAGGACTTGAGCCTCCTTTTGCTTGTGGCCCCAAGATGTCATTGGTAGGATTTGTGAGCACAATCCTTGAAACCTCAGACAACCATCTCAATCACATACATAATGTAAGGAGCATAAGGGAAGTTGTTCCTAGCATCATTCAGAGTCACTCAACTCATACCAAATGTAGTTGCTACAGAGAACCTTTGGCTGTGGGGGCATCCTCAATGTAGCATCAGCTACTCTAAGAGAGGTGGCATCACTCCCCCTTTTGGGGTATTGAATGTCTCCTTGAGCATGATTGTTCAGCACATAATACAGGTTTCAGCGTTGTCTTGTTGTTTGCCATCTCCTCACACTCAAATAACTCGTGCACATCCCTTCCTCTAAGATTGCTCTCAAAGTAAATGTTGTCTCAGCATTTGCCATCCCGACCAAACCCTAACAAATTGAAAAAGTGGTGAAATCCACCTTATAATGTACTCCTTGGGTCACCCAATGGATAGTGTCATGCTTGGCTTCAATGAAAGGTAGCATGAAACTCGATTGATAATCTCAGATTCCAATCATAATTGAACCCCATGGTGTCCCTTCAAGTCATGTTCATCAACGATTTTCAAGAACCTCAATAGACTCAATCTTCCTCTCTATGTTGGCCCCAATCCACCCATTTCATTGTCATGATCCTACTTTTGTTTGATCACTGTTGTAGAAGTCATAGTGAAATGGAGACCAAAACCTATAATCAATGGCAGCACACCTAGGATACTCATAAGGGTTGACCTCTCTAGCAGTTTTGACTTGAATGCCTTTTCCATCATAGGTCTCATGCTCAATGTGATATGTGTGATCATACTTAGTGGGCTCTTTTGGGGATTACCTCAAGTTTCACGATGGGAGTGTCAATGTCCCCAAGCCTAGTTGGAGATTCCAACTCCATGGGAATGGTCTTTCCTTCGTCCCCCATCATTCTTGATGGTGTTGCACTCGCCACTCTCCATCAACAGGACCTGTCCTCTGACCATCTCTCTTTGAGCCTGCCTTTCTTGAGCTTGAGCTCTAGCAGTGTCACATTGTAGGCTTCCTCTCCCTCGTAGTCATCAAAGGGCACAACCCTCTTGTCCTTCCTCCGAGAGTCCTCAGGTTCCATCTAGAGATAAGGGTAGCAATGATAAGGCACTAGAGTAATGTGAAACAACAACATGTAGAGAAAACTCAGTTGAACTCGAGTCGAGGGCACTGACTATCTTGCAGACGCAACCTCGCGAAAAATGCGGAACTTCTGCTTTTGCGGTGACAAGAGACTCAGCTTTCAACCCAATCTAATCTAAAATGTACCACATCAACAACACTGCAGGCATAGATCAGGATCTAAACAAGAACATGTCCTTAGAACCGAGTGAACAGATGGATCTGGGAGAAAAAATTAGGGTTAGGTTATACCTCTCGATTCGGCCGGGGAGAGAGAAGAACCTTGTGAGGCGTTTACGCGAGGACGTAGCGTAGCCCAGGCCCTCCTAGATCACAAGGTGACCTAGTGGCGCTGAGAAACCGACCGGGATGAACCGGTGAGTGTAATGGTTTCCCCCGCCTCACAAGATCTAAACTGCGGAGGAGAGGGAGAAGAGGTTGAGGTCGGCAGACGAGCTTGAACTTCTCCTCGAATGGTTCTTGTCTTGTGGTGGGTCGGTGAAGATCTTGATCTGCACGGTGCTCCCCTGCTCCCCTTCCTTTCTCAACTAGCAAACCGCCACGAGCGAGGAGTAGGCGGGCACGGATCTCCTTCGACTTGAGGCACGGCGAGAGGACGGCGGCGTAGAGCGGTGGAGGTGGTTGCGGAGCGAGAGCGAGATGCGGTGAAAGCGGCGTGGTAAAGGTGAAAAGGAAGTTACTACCTTTGCCTTGAGTAAGAGATAAGGTCAAATGGGAATATCCTCTTTTCCTTTTCTTAGATGCTTCTCTTAGATCATGGACTCCTTGTCCCATGGGCTAGGAAACAAACAATTAACACACAGACTATAGCCTTTTGGAACAAGTTGGGATATAAAATAGATTTTGAAACACATTATTTAAATTTTTCAAAGCATTTTCATGAACATCAATCAACACATCAACAAGATGTGCTATATATCAAACCATGCAACGAGAATCAAGAATATTTAGCTTCATTCCTTCAAACTACAAAACCTTGACTCATCGAGAGGTTTAGTGAAGATATCGGCTAGTTGTTTTTCGGTGCTCACATGACTTAGAGCGATATCTCCTTTGGTTTCGTGGTCTCTCAAGAAGTGATGACTGGATGTCTATGTGTTTTGTACAAGAGTGGCTTACGGTTGTTTGGTGTTTGCAAGCTTTATGGCACTTTCATTGTCACACAAAAGTGGGATATGGGTAAAATGACATCCGTAATCTTTTAAGGTTTGCTTCATCCAAAGTAGTTGAGCACAACAAGCACCGGCTGCAACATACTCGGCCTCGGCGATGGAAAGGGCTACTGAGTTTTGCTTTTTAGAACTCCAAGACACTAGAGACCTACCAAGGAATTGGCATGTCCCCGATGTACTCTTTCTATCTACCTTTACAACCGCATAATCAAATCCAAATAGCCAAGTAGATCGAAAGTGGAGCCCTTAGGATACCACAAGCCAAGGTTAGAGGTATGCACTAGATATCTCAAGATTCTCTTTACGGCCATAAGATGACACTCTTTCGGGTTAGCTTGATATCTAGCACACATGCACACACTAAGCATAATATCCGCCTAGATGCACATAAGTAAAGAAGAGATCATAGAGCGATATACCTTTTGATCCATGGATTTCCTTCTTCATCAAGATCTAAGTGTCCATTGGTAGGCATTGGGGTCTTGATGGGCTTTAGCCTGTCCATGTCAAACTTCTTTAGCATATCTCTTGTATATTTAGTTTGACAAATGAACGTCCCTTCCTTTGCTTGTTTGATTTGAAATCCAAGGAAGTACTTGAGCTCACCCATCATGGACATCTCAAATCTCTTTGTCATAACCCTACTAAATTCTTCACAAAAAGTTTCATTAGTACTACCAAATATTATGTCATCGACATATATTTGGCAAACAAAATATGACCATCAACTTTTCTAGTGAAGAGGGTAGCATCGGCTTTGCCTATCTCAAAGTCTTGCTTGAGCAAGAAATCCTTAAGGCATTCATACCATGCTCTTGGTGCTTGCTTAACCCATAGAGTGCCTTATGGAGTTTGTAGACATGATTAGGACGCTTGGGATCTTCAAAACCGGGTGGTTGCTCACATAGACTTCTTGAGTGGACCATTGAGAAATGCACTCTTGACATCCATTTGATATAACTTGATGTCATGATGTGTGGCAAAGGCAAGAAGAAACCGAATTGCTTCAAGTCTTGCCACCGGTGCATATGTTTCTCCAAAGTCAAGTCCTTCAACTTGAGTGTACCCTTGAGCAACCAATCTTGCTTTGTTCCTAATCACAATACCAAACTCATCTTGCTTGTTTCGAAAGACCCATTTGGTGCCTATGATGTTTGTCTTGGGTCTTTCCACCAACTCCCACACTTGATTTCTTTCAAAGTTGTTCAACTCCTCTTGCATAGCCATCACCCAATCCGGATCCTCAAGAGCTTGCTCTACCTTGATGGGTTCAAGAGAGGAAACGAACGAGTAAAATGCACAAAAGTTTTTAAGACGAGATCGTGTTGTTACCCCTCTCTTTATGCTCCCAAGGATATTGTCAATGGGATGGTCCCGTTGTACAACTTCATGTACGCGAGGATGTGATGGTCCAAGAGGTTGGTGTAGAGGTTGGTCGTCATCATCACCATCAGCTTGAGTCTCTGAATTACCTTCATGACCATCTTCTTGCTGAATGGTGGCCTGGTTCTCAGGGTTCTGGGGTGCTAAGTTCCCAGACTCCGGAACCTCCTGAGTAATTCCCGGAGGTTGAGTTCCAGTGAACCTCCGGTGATTCCTCAACCTCGAATGATGTTGAAGCTCATCTTGTTGCTTCAACTGGTCTAACATCACATATGGTCAATTGTTTGATTGCTTCACAAGGTGGCTTCTCTTTCCTACAACATTCATATCAACTTGCTCCACTTGAGAGCCATTAGATTCATCAAAGGTAACGTCCGTGACATCAATCCTTCCGTGGTTAGATTGAAGACACGGTAGGCGTGCTCATTAGGACCATAACCAAGAAGAAAACCTTCTTCAACCTTTGGTGCAAATTTAGAGCTTCGGGCTTTTTGTTTAGAATGAAACATTTGCACCCAAACACTCTAAAGTAGGACACCTTGGGCTTTTACCGTGATAAGCTCATAGGAAGTCTTCTTGTGAAACTTGTGAAGATAGAGGCGGTTGATGGCATGGCAAGCCGTGTTGATTGCTTCGGCCCAAAATATATCTTGTGTCTTGTACTCATCCAACATGGTTCTTGCCATCTCAATAAGTGTGCGATTCTTCCTCTCAACCACCCCATTTTGTTGAGGGGTATAAGGAGCTGAAAATTCATGCTTGATGCCCTCTTCATCAAGAAATTCTTCAACGTTGGTGTTGCAAATTGAGCCATTATCACTTCTCACTTTCTTGACAAGAATTCCCTTTGTGCTCTTCTTATGAAGGTCTTCACCTTCCTTGAACTTCACTCTTTTCAAACACAAAGAACACCCACGTGAAGCGAATAATCATCAACAATAACCAAGCCATATTTATTACCACCAATGCTTATGTAGGCCACCGGTCCAAATAGATCCATATGAATGAGCTCCAATGGGCTTGTAGTAGTGAGGATGCTATTTGGTGGGTGAGGTGCACCTACTTGTTTCCCACTTGGCATGCTTGACATATCCTATCTTTCTCAAAATGAACATTAGTTAGTCCAAGGATGTGTTCATCTTTCAAGAGTTTGGCCAAGTTCCTCATGCCAACATGAGCTAGTCGGCGATGCCATAACCAACCCATGCTAGATTTTGCCACCAAACAAGTCTTAGGGGTGACTTTACTTTTGTTGAGATCAACTAGGTAAAGCCTTCCCTTCAAGCGACCCGTAAGGACAATAGAGGAATCCTCCTCTTATGATGGACACACCCTTATCCGAAAAGTGACAATCAAATCCAATCTCACTAAGTTGTGAAACGGATAAGATTGTAACCCAACGGATCAACATGAAGCACATTAGTAATTGAATATTTAGAAGAGATAGGAATATCACCAACTCAATGACTTCTCCACTAGCATCACCACCATAAGCAATTCTTTCTCTTGGTCCTTCTAGGTGGAGATAGGTGGAGAACATACTCCTTTCTCCGGTCATATGATGTGTACATCCGCTATCAAGCACCCAACTTGATCCACCGGAGGAGTATGCCTACAAAACAATTTAGTTCCTTCTTTTAGGTCCCCAATTTGACTTGGGGCCTTCCACGTTAACAACCAAAATCTTAGGAACCCATAGTGACCTTTTCACATATATGTTGGACTCATTTCCAACATACGTGGCAACTTTACCAAGGTTGTTGTCTCAACACATAGCTAGGTTGAGTTTCAATGATGCATGAGCCTTGGTCTTGTGTGCAAACTTGTTCCTCTTGGGCAGGATGGATTGTTCTTGACCTGCAAGAGAGTGTTAGATGCTTTGGGAACATGCTTGGAGCTTGAGCTTTGTTCTTTTCTCTTGTCTTAACCTCCGAGATTTTTCTCGGAACCTCACTGCATTCTTGCAGCTTTGGCCTTCAGACTCCAACCTCGCATTCACCGGAACCTCCGACTGGTGAACAGAAGCCCTTCTTTGTTGAAGTTGAGGCATTCCTTTCCATTGATGATCTTCCTTTTAGAGGCCTTACTGTTCTCAGTATACCCAAAGCCATGTCTTGAGTTCTTGTATAGCATCTTCTCATATTTGACATCAAACTTTCTTGCTTTCATCCTTCATGCACCCATTAGCTATGATTGAGTTGAGCCTAGCAATTTCTTTCTTCATAGCATCCATATTAGCAAGGTTAGTAGCATAAGATTCAATATCAATGTTATGACATTTATCACAGCCCTTGCTAGTTGAAGAACTAGATTCACCCTTTGCTTTGGAGGGGTGTGAGGTACTTCTCCAAAGGAGACTATATTGCTCCTCAAGCTCTTCATTCCTAGTTTTAAGAGAATTGTTTTGAGCTTGAGAGGCAGCAAGTTCTTCCCTAAGAGTAGTGATGATGGCCAAGTTATAATCAACTTCCAATCTTAGGGCCTCAACCTCACTCCTCTCCAAGCAAGAAGACTTGGTGTTTTTCTAGTTCAACCACTAGCTTAGCCATGAAGTCTTTAGATTGTTTGTCAATTTTACCAACTAGTTGTTCTATTTCTTCATCACTAGATTCTATGTCCGAGTTATCACTAGGTGGAGGAGAGGGCTTGAGGAGGATTCTACCTTTTCTCCTTTAGCCATGAGACAATGAATGGTGGTGCTTTCTTCATCATCACTTAGTTGTTGAAGAGCTTTGATGTAGAGGAGGGTTCTTGATAGCCACGGTTGCAACCTTCTTCTTCTCCTCTTCACTAGCTCTCATCAAGTTCCATTCATGTCCAATGTTCTCCACCATAGCTCTTCTTCTTGTGATATGGCTTGTGATCTTTCTTGTACTTGTCCTTGCTCATACTTGCCATCCTTCTTCTCATTGGGCAATCCATAATGAAATGCTCTACTTCCACAATTGTAGCAAGTTCTCTTTTCTTGTGATTGGGATATTTCTCTTGGAGAACTTGTAGCCTTGTTTCTTCAAACCCTTCTTGTATCTTCTCATGAATAGGCTATATCACCAATCTCAACTTGAGGACTTTCATCTTCGTCTTCACTTGACTCACTTGATGAGCTCTCTACTTCAACTTTCTTTGACTTTGACTTGGATGGCTTGATGAAGTAGAGGGCTTGCTTGACTAGCTTGGAGAGCCACATCTTTGACCTTCATGTTGTTCATCTTGGACTCTAGCTCTCAATCTTCTTTCTATGTTGTATCTCTATGTCCATGAGCTCATGTGTAAGAATTCTTCCAAGAACATCATTTGGAGAGAACTCTTCAAATCTTTCTTCTCTCTAATCAAGGTGACTAGAGTAGGGTTTCTAGGAGCAAAGGCCTCCAACATCACCTTCACAACATAGTGGTCATCCAATTCATCACCACCCAAGCCTCTAATCTTGCCAACTATGACCATCAATCTATCAAACATATCTTGGGTCACCTCCAATATAGAGAATCTATTGAGCTCGGACATCATAATGCTTATCTTGGATTTCTTCACTTTATCAACCCCTTCATGAGCAATATGGAGAGTGTCCATATTTCTTGGCAATCTCAAGTCATTCACCCTATTGTACTCTTGTCCATTCAAAGCACTAAGGAGAATGATGGTGGCTTGGGCATTTCTTCTTATGTTGCGACAATCTTGTGATGTAAGCTTCTCTTTATCTTGGGATCTTCAAAACCTACACAATGTTCCACAAATCCAAGTGCAAGCCCGTAAGGTAGGCTTTCATTAGATGCTTCCATTTGGCAAAGTTAGTACCATCAAATTGAGGCAATTTGCCAACGGAATAGACATGTTATCTTTAAGTAGTCAAGCAATCATAGTTAAAGGATACTTCCATAGCTCTTCTTGGCTTGGTCTTGGGCTTGAGTTCTCTTGGGCATTCTTGCACCATAGTACTCATCATCATCATCTCCATTCTCACTTGATGAGGATGAGGATGAAGGATGAGAGGAAGGTGGAGGTGAAGGATCTTTCTTCTTCTTCTTCTTCTTCTTCTTCTTCTTCCTTCTTCTTCCTTTTTTCTTCTTTTCTTTTCTCTCTTGCTGTCTTCCTTCATAGCCTTCTTGAGCTTTTCAAGCTTCTCATGAGCAGATGATGAGTCATCTACTCCCTTCACTGCTCCTTCCTTGTTGGTGGGTTCACCAACTTCTCCTTGTCCCCTTCTCATTTCCACTTGCCATTTCCTCACGGTTAAGTGCAAGAGGATCCAAGCTGATACCAATTGAAAGGATCAATGCAAGTGGCCTAGAGGGGTGAATAGGCCTACAAATTCAAAGTTTTCGCATTTCGTCCGGAACCTTGAAAAATCGAACCTCGGAAAATTCCTGCTGAATTTTCTCAGCTTAGAGCTGAGTTAGAGCTAGCTGATTTCAGCTAGATGCTAATTGAAACTATGAATTTGAAGCATAAGCACCAAACAACCTTAGGGCAACAAGAACTTGTAGATCTAGAGCAAACCCTAATAGATCTAGTTGAGCAACAAGAACAAGCAAGAAAGTAAAGATAAAGCACAAGGGACAGATTTAACCCGTGGTTCACTCACCACAAAGGTTAGCCTACATCCACGTTGTTGAGGTAAGCCACAAAGGCTTTGGGATCTCTAGATCCACTCCTCTCACACCTATCACCAAGGTAATAGATGGAGTGCTCCACTAGTCACAAAGGGTAATACAAACACTTGGGGGCCACACAAAGCTTGGAAGCTCCCAAGTAACCTCTAGCCATCTAGGAGTAAAACTCCAAGAGTAATAGATCCACCAAGAAAGCTAGGGTTTCACCAAGTGCACTAAATCTTCAAGAGAAGGATTTGCTTTTCTCAAGGAATCACCCAAGACTTGAATGCTAAGGATGGATTTGGATTCAAGTAGGTGGGAGTCAATGCTAGGAGTGAGAAAGAGGCAAATATTCTTTGTTAGGCCAGGAGGAAAGAGAGAACCGTTGGGGTCAAAGGGTATAAATACCTCGGATCTGAAATTATGTGACTCTTTTTCCGAACTTGGAAAAATCTCGGAACTTGATCGGCGACATAGCAACGGGTCAAACGGAAAAGCTAGATCGTGATAGTCCCAGATCGAGAACTATCACACAGCATTCTTATATATGTCATGACAATAACGATGATAAATGGTTATTACATGTCCAATAATGGTATATCTCTCCAATAACAAGAAAATCCTTTGTAGCTAGCTCCCGGTGTCTCCATCTTCATTGACATCCTGAACAAACCTTCATTGACCTTCTTTGTTGTCGGGGACTCCTTTCACTTGCATCCCCAAGGATTGATAGGTCCACCACACTTATATGCAAGCTTTAGTGGCCTACTTTAAGGGTAAAAAATATCAAGGTAGTTAGGGTTTCTAGGCCTTACAAGAAAATAATATCTCCATAAACCCTGGCATATCTCTCATCCACAACGGTTGACAGGTCGGATCACCGTCACCATCTATCTCCATGTAGAGGTGAGAACTCCCTCCTTGCACCTCAATTGCAGGATCTGGGCGGGGGAGCAACCTCCTCTCCCTACGGCCACTCACTATACACTCTCATCCTATAAGGGGTAGAAATCCCAAACGTGAGTCGAGCACGGGCATGTCCATAGAGGACGCTATCGTGATCTACTGCGAGCGTGCCAGATCCAACTCAAAATAGAATGGCGGTGTCGAGCCTACCCTCGAGCAACACCTGGGGTTGATTTCACATCGGGCCTCAGAGGTCCTTCGAGGTCCACCCAGGTGTGAAAATACCCTGGCCACAGGGCAAAGGGAAGGGACTTTACACACGATACCCTCTATGGCTATGGTATCGCGCGCTGTTAGCAGCTATCCCCACTCTCGGCGGTGGTGTGTACAAGTCTGATGAGGCGACCCCGGTTTCGACAGGCGAGCTCCTATCCTCAAATCATCACAAAACCCAACACTAAATGTACATAATCCCAACGTCAGAAGGCGATCCACGCCCCGATCCTCGTGTTGTCTTGAGCTCACTTGAAAATATCCCAAAACATTGCGGTTTTTGATGAAAACTACCACAATAATCCCAACACATGCTTAGCTATATCATCTCACATAAGTAAAGTAGTAGTAGTGTCAATCAGACAAGTATGTGAGGCTATGCGTTCATCTCATCCATCACTATGCATTAATAGAGCACTAGCTTCTAATAGTCATGCGTAATGGGCATTCAAAGAATGGTCGTGAACACAGGTGCGATAGTCGTCGACCGAGGTCATTTCCCAGTCTGGTTGATCTCATGTGCTCCTAGAATAAATATTTAAATAAATATCAGCAATTGTAATAAATCCAAGAGAAGGAACAAATAAGACCCAAAAGAGGTCTAGCCTTGGAGTTTGGATTTTAGATCGAAGAAGTTTGTATCGAGTTAAAAAGATTTAATATGAATTTCAAAGATTAAATAGATTTAATTAAAATACGCATACACAATATTCCAAACTTAGGCTAGCTTTACCTAACTCTAGCCTCAGCAGGCTTAAAGCCCAGAAGCTCCCGAGGGCTCTCACAAGCCACCCCCCCCCTGGCGGCCATGGCGTCTCGTGGCGGGCTCATCGATGATGGGTGCGGGCTCCCTGTCACCTGTGGCTCCGATTGGCCGCACATCCTGATCGTCGGCACTCTTGTGTGCGGCTGCAACAAAACCCTAGGGATTTTGGCCGTCCATAAATGCTCGATGAAATGCTAAGAGCTGGCGCCGCCAACCCTTCGAGGCGTCCGCAAGGGCTCCGGTGAGCAAGGGGACAGAGCACGAGGCATCTATGTGCAACAAGAGGCGGCTTAAAAAGGCGGCGGCGTGTCGAGCTCGCTGAGGCGCAGGTGGCATGGCGACGGCAGGTGACCCAAGCCCAGAAACGCAGTGCGTGCAACGCCGAAGAAACAGAAAGAGTTTGCTTTGTGGCTCGTAGCGGCCATGCGGCGGTCGGCAATGAGTGAAGTGCTGTGCGACGGATCAAGGCGGCGGTGTCGGCGCCGTGTTCGTGGTGCACGAGTTGATGCCACGTCGGGTCGGCCAAAGGCAGACCTTCTTCCCGTGAGATCCTGCTCATCCTTAGGAGGGCAGGCGGCGCACGTGACCTAGTGTCAAGCGGCGGGCGGCGTGCACATGGTGAAGCGGCGGCACGCAAGATATCCAAGAGCACGAGCGGCTTCACCTGACGTGCGGCGGCGGGCAGCGGTTGGCGTTGGCTCGGCCGACCTCAACATGGCGAGCGCTCACCTCGGTCAGCCAAGTGCACTCGGTGTGAGCGGGGTCGTCGGCCCCGAGTAGTGGAAGAGAGCAGGCGTGCGGTCAATCACTGGCTTCCGCGGCCCCTCGGCTTGCGGCCTCCGAGCTTCGCGGGCGGCCTCGCTCCTTTCTCTTCTCCCTTCTCCTCTCTCCCGGGCTCGGTGGGTGGCGAAGGGACACAGTATTGGGAGGCCACTGGCCTATTTATGGGGCAAAGTGCAGCGGGGCATGTGGGCGGCCGATGCAAGGAGGCACGGCGGCGTCGACGGCGGCCATACACAGTCGCTTTGGCCACACGGCGTTAGCCAAAGGGGAAAGAAGGATATGAGTGACGTTGTGTGTCCCCGCTCACGACTCACCAAGGTGAGCTGCGATGGGCTGGACTGAGAAGGTAGGTGTGAACCAAAAAAAGAAGGAGGTGCCCTAGCAGACTTGTTGGAACTCGAGGCCCAGAGTTCTTCTTTTCCTTTTCTAAACCTTCTAATCCCTTTTCAAAATTGGTTCAAATTTGAATGGAATTCAAATTTGAACCCTATAAATTCAATAAAAGCCAAATGAACTCCAAGTTGCTCACACTAACATTTTATATTTCCTAGTAATTTTATTTAATTCAAAAAAATAAATCTAGGAATTATAGGAAGAAATTGAAGACAACCTTAATTAATTTATCAATCACTCAAATAATTCACTAAAATTTTAAATCCTCATTTTATAATTAACATTCCGTAATAAAATTGGATGTTACAACAAACTAGCGATACAAGGCAGTCCGAACTTCGGAAAAACTCGGAGTTAGAGATGAAAACAGTCAGCTGAGAGGTTGGATGTTTTATAGGTTTGTAAAGAACTTAATGCACTTGGATCTATCCCAAAACCACTATTAGTATCCTCTTGATAGTATGGCTATACTCAATTTCAAAATGAAAATAAATTAAACTACCACACTTGGACAAGGGCAAACCTTCCTTTTGAAGTGGGGTCTCTTTTGTCTCTTTGCACCTTACACAAATCATTAGCGAAACATACACTTAGAAGCTCATTAGACCTTTAATTGGGTGGTCAACATCACCAAAACCCACTTAGGGCTTGATTGCACTTCATGACTCGTCCGCCGACCCCACCTCGCCTCATCACGACCAGCCTCCCCCGTGCTCGGAAGCTCCTCGCGCCATGGAGAGGCGGAGACCGCCTCTGCGGTGGAGAGTCATGGCCAAAGTCGGCGGGGAGGCAGAGGCGGCGGCGGCGCCATGGCGGGCGCCAGCTCCACCGCTATCCGGAGAGGAGATAAGGTCGTGGGGACAGCTGGCCGCGGTCAGGCGGCGGGGAGCGGAGAGCCCGCCGTGACCGTGCATAGAGAGCTCGGAGATGAGAGGTAGAGCCGAGGCGCCGCTGCTCCACCTCCACCTCGGCCCGAAATCCTCACCGTCGCCCACTGAGCACCACCACCTCCGCCGGCACCGGCGCGTCGGCCCGCATCTCGCCGAGGGGCGAGGCCATCCTCGGGACCACGCTGACCCTTGTCCTTCTCGCCGCAAATCGAGGCGGCGGCAACGAGGTGTGCCGCCCGAGGCCGAATGAGAGAGGCGGCCTTCTCCGTCGTCCTCCAACTTCTGGGGTGGGAGAGGGCGGTGGGAGGCTGCGCCGCCTCGCCTCGTGTCGGCGTCCACCTAGGGATGGAGAGCTCGCCCGCGCACCGCCTCGTCATCCGTCGCCGCCTGCCTCCCTGCCGTCGCCCGCTGGCGGGAAGGGGGCTCGCACTGTGGGAGGACCCGGTTGCCACCGAGCTTGTGCAGGAGGGACGAGAGGCGGAGCTCTTGCTCCACCGGCGGGGAAGCGCGCCCGCCCCGCCAGAGGAGGAGGAGGAAGGTAGATCCGCTCGTGCGGGGAAGCGGCGGGGGCGGCTTCTCCAGATCCGCCGCGAGAAGCTTGGGATAAGGAGTCTAGCACCATCCATCGCCCGGTGGGGAAGGGAGGCGTCGGAGGAGCAAGGAGCCAGCGGCGTGGGTAGGAGAGGCGAGATGAGGCGTCGGGTAGGTGGGAAGAGAGAATGGAAGAAGAGAAGGAGTTGGGGTAAATTAGAGGTAGAGTATGGCGATGGGACCCATACGTGATGGTTTGTATGAAGTATAAGATATAGGGGTGACGGATCTGAGAAATTAATACGATCTGAAGAATCTTGACTAGCGAGGATATTTTCTTTTAGGTATGAAAATAAGGTACGGCGATCGGATAGTCTAAGGTCCCGTTTAGTTCAGTGTCAAAATTTTTTGCATCAGACCGTATCACCTCTCATGAGAACACGTTCCAATGCAAAAATTTTACCACTTTCACCAAAATTTCACCGAACTAACGGTGCCTAAACATCTACCAGGCCGCTTTGCTGCCTTCGCTGAAGCTCTCCCCCAATGAAGCAGGAAATAATGAAATAAAACAGCGTCCCCAGCGGTGAAACCCATCTCGAATCCACGCGCCTCATGTGCCTTCGTAATTCGTACGTCGACATCTCGAAAATGTTCTCTCGTGCAGAGAAGATTGTTGACTGCGAGTTTGTGAACGAGCGGAGCGAAAGCCAGACATCAGTACGCGCAATGCTTCTGAATATCTGAGCTGCGTGATCGAGGACATGAATCCGCTGGAAAAAAAAAACGGAAAGGGAGTTGTACAATACTTCCACAGCATGTACTAGTCACGACGTCTCTCTCCAGGATAACCATGCAACGAGCTGCCCGGAAAGCAGCGGCGACGACCTTTTCAATTTTGGAGATGACCTGAGAGCTGATCCGGCCGGGCGAAAGGAGCATCCGGGCTGGCTGGTCAGGTCAGCAATAATTTAGGAAGGCTGCCTACCTAGTCAATCTGACTGACCGCACTCATGTTACTTTGTATATTTCATGTTACTTTATATATTCCTTCAAAACAGAATATTTTTTCGTCATCAAGATTCACTCCTTATACAAGTTTCTCCGCACTCGCTCTCCTTTATATCATCTACTCTATATCAACCACGATCGTGACCCACTTGTCATTCTCTCCCTCTCTCTCCTTCCTTTCTCCACCACCTGCCCGCCCGCCCGCCCACCCATTCTCTCTCTCCCTGTTGTTGCCTCTCCTCCTAACGCCGGCCGCGCCTCCTCCGTGGGCTCGTCGTCAACCCTCCTCGCAGCAGCCCAACGACGGAGTAGGGACGGCGTGCTTCTTCTTCTCGCGTCTGCGAGCAGGGGTAGGGCGTGCTGCCAAGACACCACACGGGCAGCCCGTGATGGCTCGCGCGGCTCGGCGGCGAGGGCGGCTACTACGCTGGCGGATCCGGCCAATGAGCCTTGGCGCTACTCCTCGTGGCGGCGGCATGGTGATGGGAAGAAGAGGCGGCGGCTCCGCAGCGGTCGATGACGGAGGTGGATGGAAGCGGATAGAGTGCAGTCCGAATCGACCTCGTGCTCCTCACGAGGCCGGCCGAATCTTGGGCTCCTTCCCCATCGAAGCTCGTGAGGCCGCTCCTCTCCGCGCGACCAAGCCGACGGCGTCCACGAGGCTGCATAGGCCATGACGGAGAGCATGGCCGCCATCTCCGCCTCGCAGGCCTCGCGGTGGAGGAGCAAGGACACCGGAGGAGCCGAGCTCATGAGGCGAGCAGCGCAAAGACCACGCGGGCGAGGAGCTCGTTTTCCCATCTCCGACATCGGTTCGCGCGCCCGGATCCGGCGAAGGAGGACGGCTACGGCTAGCCCCCGGATCGAAGCTCTCCTCCTGCTCCTCTCTCTGCCGAGCTCGCAGCGTGCAGTTCAGAGCCATGGGACGGCGGAGGGCGGTTCGCTCGGCGACACTCCTTCTGCGGCGGCCGTCCGCTCTCTCTCTCTCCCTTCCGCGGAACGGTCTGTGGGACCCGCGCCATCGTCGGTGTAGCGAGAGGTCGCTACCTCCGCCGAAGGCGGAGACGGAGGCTGCGGCGAGGCGGGAGAGAGACCGCGAGCATTTTCCGCTAAGGTCTCTCGAAGCGGGCTCAACCTGATCAAAGGATTTGCGTTGTTTATATTATTGTATTGTATGTATTATTAGTGTTGTAAGAGTGATGTGGACACATAACAGATAAGGCTTGGACATGTCTATCGTCGAGGAGGATTAGATGTTTGTAAAGTAGGAAAAAGTCATTTGACCATCCAACTTTGCTCGAATTGTTTGGTATCGAACTTCAAAACCAGACATCTTTGACCATTCAACTCTTAAACTGGGTTTTGATGGGTGGTTTAACTTTTTATTTACAATTTAGTCCTTAGAACTTGAAATGATCATTACTTTTTGCTCGTAGCTCGATTTAGGTAATTCTTGCGGTCACGTGTTCATAACGGTGAGCTTTATCTTTTATAATGTTTTATACAACTTTTATAACTATTCGTTATATTATTTTTCTGTTATTGTGTAAAATAATAATATAAGAAACAAACAAACATTTACAAAATAATATGAGCAACATTTTGAACGATAAAGTTCTCATCTTATGAACACATGACCGCAAGAATCACTTAAATTGGAGATACGAAAAATAGTAATCATTTTAAGGTTCAAGGACTATTTTAATCGTTATTTACAATTTAGTCCTTAGATCTTAAAATGATTACTATTTTTCTTGTATCTCTAATTAAGTGATTCTTGTAATCATCGTTAATAATGATGAGGTTTATCTTTCAAAATGTGTTCATGTTATTTGTAATGCTTGTTTTACTTTTCTTATATTGTTGTTTCTACACAACAACATAAGGATAATATAACAAATAGTGATAAAATAGTATAAAGAACATTTTAGAAGATAAAACTCATTGTTATGAACACATGACCGCAAGAATCACCTAAATCGAGCTACAAGCAAAATTAATGATCATTTCAAGTTCTAAGGACTAAATTGTAAATAAAAATGTAAATTACCCATCAAAACCGTCTGATGGTCAATTGTGAACGGTTTTGAGAGTTGGAAGATATCCGGTTTTGAAGTTCAATGGCCAAAATCAAACTTAGCAAAAGTTGGACATGCAATCTCATCATGAACGGGGCAACCAGATTTAAAATCTTTCGTCACTAGCACTTCAGGACTTGTACTTTTTTTTTTTTGAAGCACTTCAGGACTTGCACTTGGCAGCACCTCTTCGCGCTCAGCAAGCAGAGACTGGTCGATCGATCTCGCAAAAGGGAAGGCCCGCTCTCGTCAAGTAAAGGAAATTGGTGGCCCATACGGACGTGTGGCCCGCGCGTAACAGCCAGCAGCATACGGGGCCGGGGCCAGCATAGCCTGCATGCAGGCGAGGGGAAGCCTGCCTGGGCCGCGGAGAAGCTATCAAATTGTACAAATTTTGATAGGATTTTTTGTAAAATTGGTGAGGTGAAGCTATTTTGTCTGGAGTAAAGTGCTACCTTCTTAATCTTCACATTCACGTGCACCTTCTTAATTTTCACATTCACGTGCACTTCGTGCACGAAATCAAGAGTTTACAAATACATGTTGAACTGTAGCACTGGAAGTGTAAGGGCAAAAAGATGCTTCGGCTCCAACGAAGAAGGATCACCGTACGCGCAGAATTACTGACGCGATTGTACGAGTCGAAGAGATCGAGCTAAAATGCAACTTGGACAACAATGAATCGCTGCATTAATAATCTGTGAGCCACGCCACAAAGCAAGGTCTTGCCGTACAGTCTATTTAACTGACGATATGATTCTACTACGTTCCCGTTCAGCCATTTCCATTTCATATCCCAAGACTATCTTATCTTGCATCTGCTCTCCCTTGTGTCTTCCCATTCACTCCTAGTTTAAGCTAACTATACCCATTCTTACAAATTACACCTTCGAAGCAGATGCGTTTGGGGTTAAGAGCCCAAGTACAACACTACTAGTGGTACATTACGATATATTCACCTCATCGGACTGCAGCTCGAGGATCATGACTCTACAGAGAAGCACTGCACTTTCCTATCTTCAGAGACTTGGCTGAACGGCATTTGAAGGAACCTGCACGGTGGAGGTGAAGCTGTTAAATTCGATCGTCGACGGAATACAACACCCTCTCTCTCCAGCAGAAGAAAGAGAAAGGTGGGAAATGTGCTTAACTCGAAGAACGGCAGCATTTCGAATTTACGCCTGTGAAAATCTGACTATTTTAGCAACCACTGACATGCGTGGTGCGTACTTGACTACTTGCTCTTCCAAAGAAAAGAAAATGGTTGCAAATTCAACAGGTTGGATCCTATTCGAAGCCAGCAAAAAAAGGTCAGAGGGTAAATTAATTGAGCCATCACTAAATCATCTCTAAACCCCTTGAACACCAGCACTATCTGCTTGCCCATTATTTACCTGAACCGATCTTTCTTCACGTTGGCTCGAAGTTCTGTGCTTTATCTCTCCGCGGTTGGTTGTGAGTTCGTCCAATATCTCAGCGTCTGGACGGCTAAGGCAGCTTCCTGCCTCAGGCTCATCCTCCTGTGCAAGGAACCGAAATTCAGTTTAACCAAAGAAGTCACACAGACAACAAAGCACTGATGAACAGATTCCAAGTGAGGAAAGATGAATTTATACCAGAGTGTGTTCGTGGGGAACACCGTCAAGTTCTTCATACCCAGCTGCATCCAGTTCCCTCAGTACGGTTGGATCAAAAAACTTTGGGAGGAGATGCTGCCTGATGAGTATCATAAGGAAGAAAGGCACTGGGAACAGGATACCCTCTATCGGTATCCATGTTATGCCGAAGCAAATCAGGAGGTAAACCAACTGAAATATTGTGAAGGTGGTTATTGTTCGGGGAGGCACGGACTCCACAAAAGATGCATGAGGACCTTCAAGAACCCTGTAAACAATACAGACACGGGTTAGTGCGCTGCTATGAGTCTTGAAATTCATGATTAATCACAAAGGAGACACACAGGCTCTCTGCATTATGCCATGTTCGTCCACTTGTTCAAATGAACTGAATAATGATGCAGAAAGAGATATTACTTGTAGCGCCGGCTTTCTGAAATGAATAAAAGTTGCATCCTCTCCCAGAACTGATTCCCTGGTAGACTGTCAATAGCCATGTAGGCAAAGTAACCCCAGAGAACCGATGTTGGTATCATCCTGATGACTGGCATAGCTCCAACACAACCACCAACCATTATGGATTGCAGCAGATTACTCAGTCTCTGTTCATTGACTCGAACAGGCAAGTGGGCTTCTATATGTCTCCGAGGGTCAAATTCTCTAGCCAATTTGCCCTCTTCATCACCTTCTTGAAGAACAGCATCCTTAAACTTCTTCAACTCCTTGTCAACAGAATCAGTCTGAAGGACCACATTTTTTAGCATTATTATAATTTCATATTAAAGAATAACATGGTCAGTATTTAGGTAGGTAGTTATGCACAGATGAAAGTACTTCAGCAAGCAAAGATGGCGCAGAGATAATATGAGCTTTTGGCATGCTGCAGTATTCACAATAAAGTGCATTTGATAAATGAGGGGTAGTTTATGTAATTGGTCAAGGCAAATTGCTGTAAGATTCGAGGCCTTTGTTAAAAAAACAGATCAACCTAGAAGGAGCTAGACGATTTTTTAATTAAAAAGAAGGAATAGGCACCCAAATTCGAGGGCTTTGTTGTTGATGATGTGTACAAATAAGTCAGAAGACTCACATCTTGTTCACTATCCATTTCGATGAAAACTTCTTGCATCTTGCCATATATTTCCAAACTGGTAGCACTTTTCCCTATGCTCTCCTTGGCAGTATGAACCATCTTTTTTGTAGCAACTGAATTCAATGAGACGACATGTGAGCAAACCAGACTACCTTAGCATGCCACATAAATAAGTTTGAAATTCACCAACCTGTCTCTTAAGGACAGCAAGACTTCTTGTGTGCATGGGAGACTGAGGAAGGACTCCGTTTGATGGAGGGATGCCAATCAAACCGCAGAGCAGGACCTATAACATTTATATACCATGAAACATGAAATAAACTGCCATGATTTAAAATAAAAATGAGACCATGATAAACCAAGGGTCTGTTGTCCATACTACTGGAAGAAAAATAGATTTGTCATAAGTTCACCAACCATGATTGAGTTTCCATCAAACTGCAGAAAACTTTTAACCAAATGGACACTCTAAATAAACAAATTGTATGACAGAAAGATTTAAATGCCACATACCATGACTCCAAGGACCAAAATGTCATAATGGTAGGCAGAAGGTTTCTTCAAATTATACTCATTTTGCTGCGCCAACTGTGAAGCTACGCTATGATCAAAGAAGTAAAGTCCTGCAACCATCAGAGCAGGCACAATGGCTGCAAATATATATGCCGGAGGGACAGAAAACAAATCCTGACAGTAAACAACAGCGAATGAATTCAATATGATGCCATGAAGAACTGAACAATCTTTATGAAAGTTTGCGCCACAAAGATCACTAGTATATGCATCTCAGAAATGTAAACAATTGAATTATTACCTTCACTATGGTCCAGTGTCCCAGTGAACTTGACTCCCAGGGAAGTGGAGAGAAAAGCCTCCTGGGGACTCCTGACGGCACCTTGCTTGGGTGGGTATATGACAATGCTGTCCACACAATTACCATAAGTGGGACACCGTAATCAGCTATGAAGCATCTAAGCCACCCTGGAAATGGCAAATCAAGTTATATGGTCAGTGCACACATAGCACAATGCCAGAAATAGACTAGAATAAATGAAAATGTATTGCCTCATTTAGTACAAATACTTTTACTGATCCGATTTAAAAGGGTTCAAATTGCAGTACAGAATTCAAATTTTCCATAAAAATAAACAGGGGGAAAACTGGAGTGGAGGACTCAAAAAAAAAAAAAGTTCTCAACCCAATCCCAACCTGATGACCGATGTGGCCCAGCAAAAACAGGACTCAAGTGTGTCCAAGACTAGCCCAAGAACAAACAAACTCAAGGCTGGCCTAGTCGAAACCCAGGTCTGGCATTGAAGCCTAATTCCCAATCCAGTGCAGACACGAAATGTTATTCCCTCCATTCACTTAAATCATATTTTTAAAAGTCAAACGTTATGTTTTTTTCACGATAATTAGTCAAACTGGATGCATCATTACTGTGTAACTATAATTTGTATTTCAAAGAGTTTTGCGAACGGGCCTCTCGCTGAGTTGGTTAGGTGGCTCTAGTAGCACTCCTCAAGTTCTGGGTTCTACTCATGTGAGAGCAAATTTTAGGCGGGGGTTAAAAAAAGTCTTCGTCTGTCCCACGCCAAAGTATAGGTCTAACTGTCTAAGGCCCAGTCCAGGTCGTTGGTCGCCCCACACAGGTTACATTACTGCCGTTATGAAAGGGTCGGGCAGGGGTTCGGGTTTTCTTTGACCTGTGAGAAGGTTTTCTTCTTAGCAAAATGGGGCTATCCACAGGTTAAATATTTCAAAGCGTTTTAATAAAATATTGATTTTGTAGAAAATGGCAATATACTGGCTGATAACTACTTTTTGAAGACTAAAGACTCTGCTGTGATTATTGTTGTATTCATATACCAAAAACACACCATACAATAATGATAGAGGAACTATTGTGTTAGTACAATTTCAGGGTGTCTGGACTGCTGGATCAATTGAATGGATGTACGTTGATTTTGCATAACAATTTGCACTCAATTTAGATATAACAAGAAAGATGTAAGAGTAGAAAAGGAGTGACCAACCTACTCCATAGATCCATGACCTTGCTCGTCTGGTCCTCAATGCAGTGTACAGCAAACCAATGGAAAATATGACACCAAGTAGGCCATTGACATACAGCCACTGGAATCGGTATATTGGAGCTGCTGTCTGCATCTTCAGGCACACTAAATTCACTTATGACCCCCTGTAGTAGACAGGCCCAGCGTTAAATGCTTCTGTCATTGAAGAAATAACTAGGATTTACCAGTATCATAGTACCTTGATTGCTTGTTGCAAAAACAAAACAGTGATTAACATCCCAAAAAGTTCTCCTGCAACCCTTGTAAATCTGCTAATAATGTTGGAAGCATTGAACATTGCCAAAAGAAACAACAAGATGGCAGTCCAGATGCAGACCCTACAGACAGAGAGGAAATGAGTTCAGTTTATCTGAAAGGTAACACAGGTTCGGATTTATTCTATTTCAGTTATTACCATCCAGCCCACGCCAAATATAGCTGCTCTCCCAGGCCTTGCTGCTTCTTGGCAAAGTTGTAGAGATAAGTGTACATGATAATAGTTGGTTCGGCAACTCCAACGATCAATAAAGGCTGCCCTCCAAGAATTGAATGTATGATGCCACATATTGCAGTAGATGCCAATGTTTCTACTGTTGTGAGTATGCCATCTAAACAAGCAGATTTTGTCTTGTTACTGTTTATGTGACATACAAGCCTAGTTAGCATGGTAGCAGGAGGATAAGGTCTTACTTGTTGCCGTGCTCAGTTGTTCTCCGAAGGCAATAACAGGAAGTGCAGAGGCAAAGAAGATATACATGGTAGGGGCCAATATTCTGATGATCCATAAGCCAGCAATACATATAAGCTTTTCAATTAGCATGAAAAGTGAAATAGCAAAAGGCACAGCTAATGATAGTCAGTATGATAGTCTGCGCCAAACTGACCTGAATCCAGAACGGAATCCTGCATCCCAATCATGCCTGTACCAAGCTGCCCTTCCTTTGATATCAGCAATGACTCCCTTGAAGGGATTCCTCAGTAGATCCATAATCTGTCAGAAAGGAAAATAGCAATTATATTTGGAATCAATGAAATGGAGGGTAGATAGAAAATATTTAAATCATGCTTAAATCATCAGATGGTTCATCTGCAATCAACTCTGGCTCTTTTTTTCAAGGAACAAAAAGACAGCAAGTCAATCACAAAATACTCAGAGAAAGTTTATCTTTAAAAAAAAGTCCTAGGTGGCCATGAAAATCAAATATCTATGTCACAACTCAAGCTCAGGTGAGGTCAATTTGATTTTGGACAAACTTTGGTACCAGGAATGGTACCCACCATATGTTGTATTATTAATACATAAACTTATTTGAAGAACTGTTACGTATTTCTCCAGTGCAGCAACTATAACCACTGTAACAATTAATTCAGCTGGTAAACCAAACTAGGAATTGTGCAAAATCCTTTGACGAACAGAACGGAGCACTAAGAATTGTTCCAGCCGGAGCGGGTAATTGCAACTCATCAGTCATCACAGTCCGGTCGAAGACGTCCACTAACCACTCTCACGAGTGGGACCCGATTCAGACCAAGAGTTACGAAACTTACGAACGCACGCATCAATTTTCAACGACGACTTTTAAGGAGAAACAACTCACACCAACCGTAGTTACCACACGAGAGGGATCGATCAAACAAAGCAGTCGAAAAACACAGGGGAAAAAACGCAAACGTACGGAGAGCGCAGCTCATGCCACCGCCACCATGTGCAACGGATTTCCAGGAAACGAGAGCACGAGTTCGGTCAGATGGAGCTACTCGAAAATCAAAACCCACATGAACAGAAACAGGGCTAATTACGACGAGGAGAGCCCAAGCACTCAACCCACTGCGCTAAGCCGATGGGAACCTCAACTAATTCCCCCCAAAAAATCACCTGATGGGCGGAGAGAAATTAACAACACCCACATGGTTCTTAAAAAAACACGCACATGAAAAACCTCAACCCACTTGGTTGTTAAAAAAACAAACGCACGCATGACAACTGCATGCAGGCATGCTCCTCACACACACGCACAAGAACGCGGCTCCAGAATAGTCTCACAACGCCAAAAGTACCATGAAGGCATGAACAACTCCGAATCCGCACCGCAGGCATACGCATACACGCCGTCCACCCAACACACAGAACCAACCCATCATCCGACATCGACCGAGCAATCGAACCGATCGGGGAGTGGATGCCGTACCGGTTCGCAGGGCGGCGGCGGCGGCGAGTGGGGGGGGGGGGCGCGACGCGCGAGTGGACGACGCGGGGAGGCGGCGCGCGCGTCCGGACCGATCGATCGGCAATGCCGGGGTCCTCCTCGCTCCTCTCCAGAAACGCGGCGCGGAACCCTAGGCGCGCGCGGAGGGGAGGGAGGCGGAGGCGGCGGTCGGGACCGCGGCGTGGTGGGCGGCTGCTCGAGTCCCGGGAATGCCGCCGGTATTTATTGGGAGGAGACGAGGCGTGGGAGAAGAGAAGCGCAGGCGCAGGGGACAGGGGAGAACAGACAGAGAACAGAGGGAGGGAGGGAGGAGAGGAGAGGAGAGGAGGACGCGCTCCCGTCTGACGAGTGGGGCTGCGGCGCGAGCGTTTCTTCCGGTCTCGGTCGCCGACGAGTGGGGTCAATGCTGCAGGAACACTTGTACTACTGGGGCCCGATGGTGATCCGCGAGGGGCCCACCCGGCACGTGGCGGACGCGAGGCCGGCCTGCGGGGCGCGGTGACCGTGGTTTTGGGGACGGTCGAGTCTCCAACAGGGTTATTTTATGCGACCGAAACCGCACTTATCTGCAGAACCGCCAAACCGCACGGCGGTTTCGGTTTGGAGCGGTTTGAACCGTTAGGATTTTGAAATGTTCAAATTAAAAAAAAAAGAAAAATTCCCCAAAAAATCCTAATAAATCCTTCAAGTTGCGACGATGCTAATGGTGTCAAATTTGTTCAAAAATTCTTTCATTTAGCATTTGTTTCGATAATTAGAAGTTAAATCAGAAAAAGAAAAAGAAAAAAAATCGGCCGGCCCATTATGGCCCACGTCGGCCCAACGCTTGTGTAGGTCAAAATATGCAGAGGCACCCGTTGGCAGCCTATCCGCTTCTCTCAAACCTCCTCTCTCCCGTCCAGCACGCCTGCGCCTGGCCGCAGCCGAAGGCGCCGCTCCGGAACCGCTCACCAGAGGCGGTTTACCGCTTCAGTTTGAACGCGACTGCGAGGCACCGGATTTCTTTCAAGCCGGAGAACTTTTTTCATTGAAACGGTTTTAATGCAATCCGTAGCGGTTTTAATCCAAACCGGTGCGGTATAAATTATTTATACCGCGGTAAGCCGCGGGAAACCGTTTGCATTGTCCATTTTCATTTGGAATTTGAATTCGGCGGTAGAGCGGTAAACCGCTTAAACCGCTGGGTAAACCGCTACCGTTAGCGAGCGGTTTATTTAAACCGGTTGGTAAAAAAACCCCTGGTCTCCAATGCTGCGACGCAAAGGTTTTTCTGTTCCATCGTCGTGCATGCATCAACGGCAAGACATGTATCAATGTATGTGTGTTGCCTCAGGGAAACGAAGCGTGATGCGCATGGTGTTGGAGAGGACAAGGTGGCACCTGACCAAGAATCCAAGTGCACGCCTCCTAAAACACAAAGCCAAAGCGTGACGACGTTTTCTCTTCTTCGTTTTATATATGGAAATAAATAAAAAAAACGTTCTCTCTCATGTGTGACCAACGCATTGTGCGTATGCAAGGTAGTACGTGTCATATATCATCCGCATGCACTGCACCTTGCTGCAACCGCCGCTGGTGAGCACCACCACCGCATGCATGCGCATCAGAGATCGTCGTTGGCAATAATCCTGCACGTCAGTCAGTCCGCATCGCGTCTCGCACGCACTAAAGGTGCTCTTCTCTCTAGGCAACTATGAGATCCGGATTGACAGAGATGATTCAGTGTTCTTCGTCAGACCAAATTTACTGGATTAGGTTAAAAAATTTTCTGAATCGGGATTAAGTTCTCCTCTCTTAATGACAATCGTGAGGTGGTGTTGACCCCCACCAGCTTAGTTTTATGTCCAAAGTTAATCCTCGGTCCTCCCTAGCACGTCTTGCATCAAATCTATGTGTTTGGTGTGGTGCAATGCAAGATTAGAGATCTGAAACGGTTTTTTATTTGTACGGCTAATTTGTTGTGAGATATATAGTACGCAAAGAAGCAAAGATACTATGCAAATAAAAAACCCGAACAGAACTCTTTTTTTTTCGAGCAAGGTTGGAGACTTTGGAGCGAGCAATAGACATGCACGAACCATGTTTTGCATGCAGGCGCATGTATGTGTTTGCAACTCCGTGGTGAGATAAAAATAAACAAACGGCGCGTGATGTAAGAGATGACGATACCTGAGATTCGCTCGCCGAGACCAAGCTAGCTAGTTGCTAGTTACATGGTTCATGTGATTTCGTTTTCAGCATGTTTGGTCGTTGTTTCATTGTATGTTTTGGTTCTTATGTCGCGTCGCGTGCAGATGAGCGCGGACGGCCGGCTGGAATCGTGAAAAGGACGTATACCATAGATAAATCCTACATCCGTCCTTAAATATAGGGACAATCAAATTAGTTCGTTTTTGAATTAAATAGTTTGTCCTAAACGGCATATATTTAAGAACGGAGGGTATATTCTCTAGAGAATGGAGTGTCGTTCACCTGGATGTTGGTTTTTTAGCATTTCACCTGGATGTTAGTTTATTGACTCGCACGGCGGGTACACAAGAACAAAATGTTGAGCGGATTAATTAGGCCGAGAGCAACACGACTAAACTATACTAATAATTAACTCCATGGTTCAGAACCCGTCGCCTTCGCCTAAAAATTTCAGCTGATCGATCGTTCCCTTAGCTTGATACTCTGCAACAAGCCGATAATGCAAACAGCCAGGGTGATCGATTTGGTGCAAATAAGTCGCCAGATGACTTCCGGCCACATGCACATATATCAAATCTATCAGATTGCAGAAGCAAACACAGGTCTGGAGTCTGGACAGAAGATGAAACAACGGATATGAATATATACTATATATACTAGTATGTAGCTCCGGCTAAACCACCAGAAAGTTCTTAGAATTAACAACTGGGATCGGGGAATGGAGTCAACTGACACGTACGTACGCGGATCCAGGACGTCCGCCCCGTGTGACGCGGGCGTCTCTCGTCCCGGCCTTCTGAAAGACCCGAAATGATTCCGGCTTACGTGGGGCTCAATGGAATACTCATTTGAAATAGCAACTTGGATCGTGATTTTCCAGCAGAGTTATATCAAATTTCGACTTGTAGAGGGAGATGGCAATGCAATATCGTCGGAGATGCTCTCTAAAGCGTGACTACTGATAAAGACTTTTTTTTTCCTTCTGAAAGACCCAAAATGATTCCGGCTTACAGACAAAGACTGATGGCCACTACTGTAGGTGATATTTTAGCTGCCAGCTGCTATGTTATGTATATATACACGTATTGACTAGTAATGCAGTGCTGTCATCATCTTCCTTCGTTCCCCCTCCATTTTGGTTTCTTGTAGTACGTTGGAAAAGTAGGCGGCAAGCTTTCGAATCCGGCCGGCAGCAGGGACGGAGAGCGACGACGACCGGTGTTGTTGTTGCTGTCCAAGGAAAAAGCAGGCCGGTCGAGAACGACTCGATCGATGAGCCAGCCACAGCCGGGGGATGGATGGACGGCAATCGCATTGGCAAACCCGATCCGGTCGTCCCGTAGTCCGGCGAGACGGCGAGGGACGCGCTAGTAGCTAGCTAGTGACATGACACACGGCAGTCGCCACCAGCCAGTCGCCGGTGATGTGGCCGGTGGCGCGCAGCTCGTGAGTCGCGTGACCAAAGCGCGCGTTCGTTGTCGCAGTCGCCATACAAGGCACGAGAACGAAGGCCGTGGGGGGGCAAGTGATTTCGAGCCCGCGCGCGCGAGGCGGCGTACGTGCGCACAGTGGCCGCTGCTGCCGGCTGGTGGATGCTTCGTCGAGGCTGAGACGAAGCCGCCGGTGGTACGTGGTGGCCAGCCAGCGGAGCGGCGGCAGCACACGGCGGGGCCCTGGCGCCCTGCTAGCTAGGGATGCCGCCGTCTGGTTTCCTTTGGGAGGTAGTAGTAGTAGGCTAGTAGCACGGGTACACAGGATGAAAGACCGCGGGATCGGAGAAAGGTAGCGTACCTGCAGCCGTGTACCTGTGCGATTCTCGTAACAGCATCGGATCGCCGGCGACAACTGCACCTGCCGGATTTTAGCTACGACATGGACATCCAGTCCAGGCGTCCAGCCTCTGCACGTCGCCAGACGGCGTGGCGAAAACTACGTACGAGAAAAGTGAAGATAAAAGGGAAAATATCTTTTTTTTTAAATAAAAGGCAGGAGTAATGCCATGTCATTTAAGAAAAAGAAGCAATTTTACATCACGAGCCGAAGCGAACACCACCACCACAACAACAACGCACCCAACAAAACTCTACGCCACCTCATCCTTGGAGAGAAGCCAGAGAAAAGGCACCAAGAATCACTGACAGTTGTTAACGCCAGCCACGCCAAACCGCGGCCCGCTGCAATCCTGAGTGACCACTCGAACTCCTCCGCTACAGGGTGAACAATTTTGAGCCGCGCACACACAACCGCCGATCTCCTGACTCCAGCCTCACATAAGAAGAAGCACCCGTCGCAGCACCAGCGCAGCCAACTTGAACGCCACCATGTGTGGGGGCCTCGCCGCATCCACCTCCTCAAACTCGAGGTCCTCTCATGCTCCTCGGCAACCACCGAAGTCGGGACCTTGCCGTCACCGTCTGCTGGACACTGCTCCAAGGATCCTTGTCACCGAAACCGCTCTGAGAGCAACACCTACACCAAGCCAACGCCAGGATCACCACAGCATCATGCGCACCATCCCAAGACTGCCGACCTATGGCTCCTCTGCACCTTCTCGCCAACACGGACCTTGCGCACCCCAACTGCCGCCACGTACGAGCAACTCCACCAAAGCAACCAACTGCCACTGCCACAAGCCAAGACGAGCTCCAGATGCGACGCCTCCAAGGAGGGCACGACACCATAGGCGCCGCCGTCACACGTCCCGACGGACAGGGTTTACACCCCGAGCTCCGGTGCTACAATAGTCTGGTGTCCCGCAATGGTGCCCCCAGCGGGGAAGGACGACGCCCAATGGGCGCCGCCACCATCACCACTGACCACGTCAGTGAAGGCTTTTGCCCGGATGAGCACCAGGCCAGTGGCACAATCCCGGTCATGGCAGCAGCACGCTCCCAGCCACTTCCACAGTGTCTCTGCCGGAAGAGGTCCGACGCAGCCCGAAGCCCCACCTCGGAGCCACCGGCCAGCACCTGACAACCCCCCGACCCCGCCACCTAGGCGGCGCCAGACCAACATCGTCGTCGAGGAGGAGCACCACCATCTTGCCGAATCGCATGTTGCCTTGACGCCCAGCCGGCCCGCCACCATACCGACCGGCCACCACGCTAACCCAAGCCACCGCCAGCCCGGTCGAGCAGGCCGGTCACGGCCGGCCCCGGCGGCCAGACCATCGGCAGACCAGCATCACGGGCCACACCCGCGATCGCTGTGGCGACCCCCAGCCACACCCACCGCGGTACCACGCGGCCTACCCGGCTTGCCAGCCGTGGTCGGCCGGTGGCCCACAGCCGCTCGCTGCCGACGACCGCCGACCGCCACCGCCGCCTGCGCCGTCGGCCGCCACCATCGCCGCCGCTTCAACGCCGGCAGCCGCTCCCCACGCACATCTCCGCGCCTCCCGTTGCACGGCCACCGAGATCCGGCCGAGTAACGCCGGATCCGGTGGCTCGCCGCCGCCGCCGCCGCCAGTGCTCTCGCCGGCGAGGAAGCTCCGAGGGACCGGGATGGCCGCGCCCGCCCCTAGCCACCGGAGAGAGAGGAGGAAAGCCCGCCGCCGCGCCAGTGTGCTCGGCCGCACCGCCTAGCCACCGGAGAGGAGGAAGCCGCCGCCTTCGCGGGCGCAGATCCCGGCGACCCACTTGGGCGGCGGACGCAGGGGCGAGGGACGCCGGGTGGCGGCGGCTTGCGGAGTCCGCCCGTCGCCCACGCGGGGGGCGAGCGAGCGGACGCAAGGGGAACCGGGGATGGAAAAGGGAAAATATCTGCTTTTCTTATTACCGGCCATCGCTGCGAGGCCAGAGAGATATTTGTGTGATTGCGTCGAGCTGCAGTAGTCTCTGGTGAAACCGGCAGGTCAGTCTGGTGAAACTGGTCAGAGAGATATTTTGTTGTTTTTTTACTTTAAAAAAAGATAATTTGTTTTTGTGAATTCTTATGTACTTTGATTTCTTGCATGCTTGTAAAGTAGGTAACGTCTTTTCCCCAACCAAGGTCTGGCAGCAGCACCAGGACGGAGAACAACGTGGGCCGGGATTGGTGCGTAGTAGACCTGATTTCATCGTTGAGTAGACCAGTCACGCAACGCAAGGCAAGGCAGGGTAGTGATGGTGAAGTGGTACGGTGATAGGGACAAGTTACCGCAGGCAGGAGGTGCGCATCCCCGGCCAACCAACATCCACAGCTCCTCACGAAAATAGAATTCCAAACGCGCTGCCCGGTCCTAACCTGGCCCTAGCCCTAAGTGGTCCGGCCCTAAGTGGCCCGATGGCATTTTAGTGCTGTGCCGTGCTACCGTGTCTGGGATGGCGCCAAAGCACGGCCCGAAGGTCGTTTTTTCGTGCCGTGCCGGCACTATGCACGGCGGTGGCCCGACAGGCACTAAGTGCCGGCCGCCGGGCTAGTGCCGTGCCAAGCACTATGGAGTGACCAAGATCCTCGCCATCGTCGGAGATCTGGAGCAGGTAGAAGAAGAAGTTAGGATTCAAGAAGAATGGAGGAGACGACGAGATCTAGGGTTAGGGAATAGGTCTAGAGGCTTAGAGCCCAACATTACCTGCGAATCCGTGGGGAGGCAACCTTCGCCGTCGGACTGCGGCCGCTCCACCGTGGGGAGGGCGACTCCGCCGCCGGGCCGCATCTCCCTCCTTGTCGTGTGCGGCCCCGACGGCGTGACGCGTGCCTCTCCCTGATCGGTGATCAGGGCGGGCGCGGGCGGTGGGTCGCCGACGCGACCTCTATCTTGGAGCGCAGAGGAGGAAGTGAGACGGGGGGAGCAAGAGCAGGAACGAGAGAGAGAGGAGACACTGCGGACCGAGGTCAGCGCTGAATGAGGATGAGAGGTAGGGTTTCGAGAGGCGGGGCCGCCTCGGCTATATATGCCGCCCCAATGGATGATCCAACTACGGGGTAAGTGGGAGGCGCATCCAACGGTCCAGGGGAGGAATGGGCGCAGAGGTGTTGGCTGTGTGCGGCCGAGGCCGAGGCTTCGAGGTCGGGCCGCTGCGTCGCCTCCTATCGGCCGTGTCGGCCTACCGACGTCAGGTAGCGCCTGTGCACTAAAAGGTCGTGCCGGGCCAAGACTAAGCCCTATTTATCATGCCTAGGGCCTGCCAGACCGTGTTTTTTAGGGTCGTGCCTCGTGCCGCCAATCGTGCCCGGTCCATTTGGAATTCTATACTCACGAAGCGTGGGTGAACTGCTCGAGCCTCCTACCAAGGGTCTTCTAGCTTGGTTAGAAGGGATTGAAGTATGATCGTAATCAGGAGATTTAAGTTCGATTTCTTATTGGAGCGGATTATGAGGTTGGTTTTAAAAAAATTCTCTCGCCGGTGAAACCGGAGTTCGAAGATTTTCTAAGTCGGAATTAAATTTTCTTCTCTTAATGAAAACCGTGGAGCGGTTTTAACCCCATTGTGAGGAGGTCGAGCCAGCTGCAAGGCAGCGAGGTGCCATTATTGCCCTCGTCTCGAGCTCAGACGGCAAGGATGCAAGCAAAGCAAAGCATGCATTGCCTGCCATGCCAGGCCTCTGTAGTACGCAGCTAATTTGGCAAGCTACTTCTTCCGGAATGCCGTGCTCGAAGCCGAGAACTCACCACGAGTCCACGGGCTAGTATGCCAGCCGCGTGCAGAGAAGCCATGATTTCGTGACAGCGATAGATCTTGGTCCGTAAACGGCTGGCTTCATACGCATACGCGCGTCTTCTGCCATGTGATGTGGTCACAAGGACATGCGCGGGACGGATCGGATCTGTTTCCGGGGAGAGCTTGCCGATAGAGAGAGATGCTCCGGTGGGCCTCGTGTGCCGCCGTATCGCGTGAACAATGACGTTGCCGGCGACTGGCCGCCACCGCCACAGGTCTCCAACTTTTGAAGCCCCGTACCTGTCGTGTCACGTGCACGTGCCTCTCTCTCTTGCTTGCTTTCGTGCAAGGAGAAAATGCGGAATCGTCAGTGTGGTTTGGTTTTGTTGTGGCGGGCTTGTTTCTGTGTGTGTTCGCTTATTGGGCTGGAAATTTCGTGCTCTCACAACTTCTTTCTTGTTACGCGAAGAAGTCTGGCCCATTTATAGTACAGTGTGTTGGGCCGTTGGGCCTTAGCAAGTCGTAAATGAATTAGGCCCATTTATCTTAGTTCTTTACTTGATCAGTGTGTTACAGGGATAGATTAAAATACACTTCAGTACACCTGATACAAACTACGTACTGCATCTGTAGCTAACAAAGTAACAATCCGATATCCATTACCTACAATTCTAAAAATTTTCATATCAAATGCAACTTAGGACTGCACTGACAATGCAGAAGCCAGAGCCGCCCTCGCGCCCGTGCCCCTCTCATCATCGCTCCTCGTCCTGCTGAGCTCCGCGACGTGGGCGATCAAGTCGGCGAGGTCGGCGTACGACGCCCCGCCGTCCTCCACGGCGGCCTTCGCCTTCGCGGCGATCTCCTTAGCCCTGGCCCTCCTCGCGTCCCCCTCGGGACGCCCTTCGTCCATCAGCTCGGCCACCGCCTTCTCCACGCCGGCGCTCGTCACCTGCACCCCCTCGGCCTCCTCCGGCAGGTAGTAGTACATGCTGGCGGGCGCCGTGACGCCCGACCTGACGCCGACACCGAGGACATCCACGAGCAGCTGCTCGCTCGAGAACTGGTCGGAGAAGTTGGGCCACGTCAGCACCGGCACGCCGTGGGCGAGGGCCTCCAGGGTCGCGTTCCACCCGCAGTGCGTCAGGAACCCGCCCACCGCCGGGTGGGCGAGGATGGTCACCTGCGGCGCCCAGCCGCGGATGAGGAGGCCTCTGTCGCGGACGCGCTCATCGAACCCTTCGGCGAGCCACGCACGCACGACGGCGTCGTCGGAGTTGGCCTCCTTGATTGCCCACACGAACGGCCGACCCGACGCCTCGAGGCCGCGGCCGAGCTCGATGAGTTGCTTCGCCGGGAGCCGCGCGAGGCTGCCGAAGCTGACGTACAGCACGGACGCCGGCGGCCGGGCGTCGAGCCAGGAGACGACGCCGCCGACGCCGGCGCCGATGCCGGCGTCCGCCGCGCTGTTGCCACGGCCGGCCTTGGCGTCCACGTCCAGCAAGGCGGAGGCGCACGTCGGCCCCACGGCCCACGTCCTCCGGCCGAGCCCGAGCCCGAGCGCCGCCGCGTAGGCGTCGACGAAGTCGCCCTCGATGTCGCGGAACGTGTTGAGGACCAGGCCGTCGGCGGTGGCCTCGGCCTCGTCCACGTCGCGCTGGAACCCCTCCGCGCCGGACCACTGGAAGAAGCCCCGGAACGTGGCCCTGCACCCGACGGCGCGCACAGGGAAGTCCGGCACCTCGAAGCGCTCCAGCTCCCCCGCGACGCTGCCGTACACGCCGTGCTTGGACAGGTTGCGCGTGGCGAGGAGGAAGTAGGCGGACGGGCAGTGCAGCACCAGCCGCGGGATCCCGTGGCGGGCGCACACCGCCGCCGTCCACGGGTTGCACGCGTCGGCGACGAGGCAGTCCGGGCGGCGCGGCAGCGACCGGAGGTACTCCTCCAGCGGCGCGTCCATGCTCCAGACGGCCTTGAAGAAGGCCACGTAGTGGTCTCGCTCCACCAGCATGTCCATGTTCTCCAACCCCTCCGGGAGCCCGTGCGCCGGGCCCGGGAACGCGACCTCGGCGACCTCGACGTCGAGCCCCGCGCGCCGTGCGCACTCGACCGCGGCGCGATTCCGCGCGGCGTTGACGGGGGTGGTTACCACCGTCACGCGCGCGCCGCCGCGGGCGGCGAGGAGGCGCGCCAGGTCCACCGCCGGGATTATGTGGCCCTGCGCCACCAGCGGCACGAGCAGGAAGTGGAGCCCCGCCATTATTGGCGGATTCCTTAGGTTGACGGCGTGACGCGTGCAAGGACACGTGACGTGCACGACGAGGGAGATCTAGCTAGAGAGAGGAAGCGGCCATTAGCCGAGGTCCGAGGAGCGTTTGTGTTTGGAGTCTGGGAGGTGCAGGGGATTGATTGACCTGAAGTGACGCCGTGACGGGTGGCGGCGCGGCACGGGACGTCGCGGCGGTGGCCATCTGACGCAAACGCGGCAAGTCGGCGTCCATGGCGGGCGCCTGTGGCGGGAGAAACTGTTCTAGAAGGCGTCGAAGCGTCGCTGACGTCGGCGCCGAGCGAAGCTCCGTTGTCGCCGCCTTTCCGCGTGTCGAGGTCAAAGCGAATCAGCCCGGCAAGAAACTCCGTAGAAAGCTACTCCGGCGGAGTACGCGAGAGGCTCCGGCGGATACTGGATAAGGGCAGTCCCAACCCAAAACAATAGACATAGGAGTAGTTTCCATAAGCTACACATCATCAAGAAATTAGTACAAGAAATTAGTACGAGACACTATCCTTCCCATGCAAATACTACTACTTCGTACTTGAATTAAATGCTACTCATCTCTCATTATGTCTTGAATGATGTGTAGAAACTGGATCTCATGCAAGACACAGTTTCCTTCTCTTTCTTCATTTACTCTCTTGCCACATCATCATCCTATGTAACAGCTTATTTAATTTTATGAACATCATCCTAGTCATTAGGTTGGGACTGCCCCTACCACTATCACTACCAGTCTACCACGCCTCGTGTGCAGAACCGTCAACGTGCCCCAACTTGTCTGTCCCGATGTGTGCCAAACTGCCGGGTCCTTTAGCACTTGTTTGGAGTGTTAAAAGATAGGATTCCCACATGATTCTGATTCAGTGCATAGAGCCACGAGCAATCACAATTGACAGCTTTGCAGGATTCAGTGCATAGAGCCACGGGCAATCACAATTGACAGAGGCTCCACGTCACCGTGGAGATGTGGTAAGGAAAGCAAGCGTCTTTTCTTTAGACTAGACCCCTGGCAAAAGCCAAAGCCACAGCAAAGGTTTGATTTCGAGATTTTTTATAGTGCACAACACTACCCAGTAGTACTATGATAGTATAATCGATTTTTTTGTTAAAATAGTAATTTGATCGAAATATAAAATGGTAATTTATTCAAAATACCCAGTGAGATAAGGTTACACAAAGAATTTCATATGTTTGGTTTCGAATATTACAACAATACTATTTTCTATAGTTCTAATTATATCTCTATACTACTCATACTATCTATTAATACTACCCATACTACCACTAAAAACCGGTAGTATAGAATTAATTTCAACCGTCAGATCCTTCGTTATTTAAAAAAAACATATGAGTTATTTTCAAATGGTAGTATAGAGTAGTATTGTGCACTGTAAAAAAAACCTCGTTTCAAGCGCACCCCTTGGTAAAGATTGTGCACCTTTGCCTCCAATAGGCCGTACAAAATTTCGAATATGCATACCGCATAGCAGCTAGTGTTATCCTAAATACTAAACAGTCGGTCACCTGCCATTTAGCTCTTTATTCGAACTAAACGGCCATAACACAAATTAAACTGTCATTAAATGAGTTAAATTGGCGATTAAATGGAAGCGGCGAGCCACTGAAACATCCGTTTAGGCGAACAGTGATAGCAAGTGATAGCAGCACAATCACTGTCCACTGGTCGACATCAAAGACCGTAATAGAAAGCAGCAAGGCATGACATATCGTTCCAAAATGATTGGACCCGTGATGACCCAGTTTTCCAGAGGAAAAGAAAAAGATGACCCTGCCACTCTCAGAGTAGACTTCCTATGCCCATACAAATGAGCAGTCAAGGCAAAGGCAAGCATCACCAGCAAGATCAAATCATCAAATGGGTATTGCCTTTCTCAGGCTACAAAACCATGGCTTGCTAACAGAAAACATACCAAAACCATTACTACAACCATGTAAACGATTTGGATGTGACATACAGTAGTTTAGCCACAGGAGTTGTTGCAAAAAAATAAAAAATAAAAAAATCAACACTACTGTATCAGAACCAAAGAATTAGTCCTAGTGGATTTATTTGCTTACCCAGTTTAGCCACAGGAGTTTTCAGAAGAGAGCTGCTATACATTCCAGGCCATGTGACATGCTCCTATTAGGCAGCAACCCTCCTCATAGTTCAGGACTTAAAAGATTTTTCCACAAAGTTTATGTTGGTGTAATATTGTAAATGTGTGAGGAGTATTGTGTAAAATGACTAAGATATAGAGAAGAGAAGGGCTGTGGGGAGAAATTAACCCAGCCACAAAATTCCCAATTATCAACATGGTATACAGAGCTAGGGTTAGGGCGATTCCGGCGATGTTGGCCACGGAGCGTGGCGGGTCTTGTGGCGGCGTGTGGAGCCGCGGGAGGTGTTCGCGGAGGTGCGCATGGGCGCGCGAGGACGCCGGCTCGAGGCGCGGCAGCGGCGGCGTCTTGGCGTCCTCATGCGAGCCAGCGGGAGCGACGACGACAGTGCTCTCGCAAGGGGACGCCATCGGTGCTAGCTGCAAGCGTGTGCGGAAGAAGCAAGAAAATTGCTGGCGTGCGGCGGGCCGGAGCAAGTGTGCGTGGCGTGATTTGAGTTCGAGGTGAGGCGGTCTTTGGAGGTGCTGCCGTCTTTGCTGCACTGCGCAGTCGTGGAGGACCGGAGGGCCAAGTTGCCGCAGGTTGTGGAGGTGCCGTGGAGCTGGCGGTAGTGCAGAGGCCGCTTCTAGTGTGGCGCTGAGTGTCTTGGTTGTGGTGCGTTGCCAGAGTGCTAGTGTGGTGGCGTGAAGTTGTGAGGAAAATGGACTTGAAGCTTAGGAATGGAGAGGAATTTGAGAAGCTATGTATTGGACTGAAGGAATTTGAGGAGAGTAGTGGTGATTGTTCACTGATGGCTTATCGGATGGAAATGAAGGGCAATGTGAAAGCGAAATGGAGAAATTGAAAGTGTTGAGTGCTAAAAAGGCGGAGATTGAAGCTAGAGTAGAGTCATTAGAAGCGAAGTTGGTGGCTGCAGTGGCGGAGAAAAGGGAATTGGAGGCTGAGGTGTTGTTGATGAAAAGGGAGTCTAATTTGGTAAAGGAGGAGGTTGCTGTTGATCCAAGTGATGCTGAGCAAGTCATGCAATGGGAGAGCAAAGCATCTGAGATCTCTACCACCACACCTCCAGTCATCGGTAACTTCGGTAACTGTGCCAACTACGCCCACATGGGCGAAGGTACTCAGGCACAAGCTCTTGCCTCAACTTATAGGCATAATGTAGAATGGATCATAGACTCGGGGGCATCCAAGCATGTCACAGGCATGTCCAATTATTTCAAAACATACACTCCATATACCCACTCTGAAACTGTTCAAACTGCTGATGGCACTTCCCAACCTATCCATGGAGTAGGGTCCTTAGAGTGCACTCCATCTCTTTATTTATCGTCTGTGTTGCATGCTCCATCCTTCCCAGTTAATCTCCTATCTGTTAGCTCCATTGTTGATCAATTCAAGTGCATTGTTACTTTTGACGAAAATTCTTGTATCTTTCAAGAGAAGAGTACGGGGAGGGTGATTGGGACTGGAGTCAGGAATAATGGGTTGTGGTTTGTCAATCATAAGGAGTCAGCATTGACAACAAGTTCTGGAGGACATGAGAGGGAGGCCTCACTGCTCCATCGTCGGTTAGGACATATGCCTTTTGAGAGCCTGAGAAAGTTGTACCCTGATGTTTTTAAGGAGGTAGACAGAAGTAAACTCTTGTGTGATGCATGTGAACTTGGCAAGCATACAAGATCAATTTATCCTAGTATCGGTCTTCGCAGTTGTGAACCCTTTATGCTGATACACTCTGATGTTTGGGGTCCCTGTTCAGTTACATCTGTGAGTGGATACAAGGGATTTGTCACCTTCATTGATTACTATACCCGTATGACATGGGTCTACATGCTTAAGGGTAAGAATGAAGTCCTTCGGTGCTTCCAAGACTTTCATAAACTGGTCACCAATCAATTTAATGCAAAGGTCAGGATTATCCGCAGTGACAATGGAAAGGAGTATGTGAACAATGATTTTGGGACATATACTTCAGATCATAGTATTATACATCAAACCACTTGTCCTGGTACTCCACCACAGAATGGTGTAGCTGAGAGGAAGAATCAACATCTGTTGGAGGTTGCAAGGTCCCTGATGTTTCAGATGAATGTGCCTAAATACCTTTGGAGTGAGGCTGTGATGACAGCGGCATATCTCATCAATCGCATGCCATCTAGGGTACTTGGCATGAAGTCACTCTGAGCTCTGGGGACGAGAGTTCAAGGTACCACCCAAGGTGTTTGGTTGTGTTTGCTTTGTCAGAGATCATAGGCCTTCAGTGGGAAAATTGGATCCACATGCGGTGAAGTGTATTTTTGTTGGTTATTCATCACAAAAGGGATACAAGTGTTGGGATCCTATTGGAAAAAGATTGTTTGTGAGTATGGATGTAACATTCCGTGAGGAAGTACCATACTACACAGAGAAGGGTGATCTTGATCCATTCTTGAGAGAGTTCTCTTCAGTCACTGAGAGTGACAGTAGAGAGGGGGAGAATGAGAATGGTGATGTGCAAAATGACGGTGTGACTCATGAAAAGGTGATTGTTGGGACAATCCCGTATCCTATAAATGAGAATGTTGGTTCAGGAGATTTGACCAGCGAGGCTTCCGGAGGAGTGAGTGGGGATATAAATGAGAATGTTGGTTCAGGAGATTTGACTAGCGAGGCTTCCGAAGGAGTGAGTGGGGATCATGATGATCCAAGTATTGATATTCAGGAGGAGATAGAGGATGATGAAGCTGTGGTTGTTGGGACAATCCCATGTCCCACTAGAGAGAAGGTGAAGGAGGTGAGTGAGAAGCAGGAGAGGAAGAAGGTGAATGAGAAGCAGGTGAAGGAGGTGAGTGAGAAGTAGGGGGAGACGGTGAATGAGAAGCAGGTGAAGGAGGTGAGTGAGAAGCAGGGGGAGAAGGTGAATGAGAAGCAGGTGGAGCGACCAATAGTGTATTTTCGCAAGCGGACTAAGAAGCGAGGGGAGCAACCACAACGAACAAGTTGAAACTCTAGTCCCATATCCCTCCTCAGACTCCTCTCCATCAAGCTCACCAATCCCAGTTGATAACATCTCTCCCGCCACTGAACATGTAGAGTTACCCCTTGCACAACGTAGAGATCCTAGAGTCAATGCTGGAAAACCTCCTTCTCGTTATGGCTATGAACACAACATTGCTAAGTATGTTTCATACTCTAATGTCTCTCCTGCATATAGAACATTTATTGCATCATTGCAAGCAGTGCCTATTCCGAAGGATTGGAGGTGTGCTAAACAGGATCCAAAGTGGAAAGATGCAATGCAAGAAGAGCTACTTGCCCTTCAAAAGAACAAGACATGGGAACTTGTTCATCTTCCAAAAGGAAAGAAGACGGTTGGTTGCAAGTGGGTATTCACGATAAAACAAACTCCTGAAGGAAAAGTGGATAGGTACAAAGCAAGATTGGTTGCAAAGGGGTACAGTCAAACATATGGAATTGACTATGATAAAACCTTTGCACTGTGGCAAAAATGGGCACGCAGTGAGGACCTTGATCTCTTGTGCCCAACTTTGGTTGGCCACTTCATCAGCTGGATGTGAAGAATGCATTTCTTCATGGTGATCTACAAGAAGAAGTATATATGAAAATTTCACCTGGGTTCGAAAATGAACAGACTCTTGGGAAGGTGTGTAAACTCAAGAAGTCACTCTATGGCCTAAAGCAGTCACCACGTGCATGGTTTGATAGATTCAGGCGAGCATTGTGTGATATGGGGTATTCCCAATGCAATGGAGATCACACAGTTTTCTACAAACATCAGGACTCTTGTATCACTATCTTGGCGGTTTATGTTGATGATATAGTAATCACTGGGGATGATGTAAAGGAGATTGAGAAATTGAAGGAAAGGCTAGGTAGAGCCTTTGAGGTAAAGGATGTTGGACCACTTCGATATTTTCTTGGGATTGAGATTATTAGGTCACCAAAGAGAATCATTCTTTCCCAAAGAAAGTATGTCCTTGATCATTGGTGAAACATGAATGCTTGGGTGTCGTCCGTGTGGATCACCCATTGATAGGAATCACCAAACATGTAGTGAGATGGGTGACCCGGTGGATCGGGAAAGATACCAAAGGCTGGTTGGTCGATTGATTTACCTCTGCCATACAAGACCTGATATTGCTTATGCAGTGAGTGTGGTGAGCAGGTATATGCATGATCCTAGAACTGGGTATATGGAGGTGGTGTACCAAATCGAGATACCTAAAGGGAACTCGTAAGGGATTGTGGTTTAGAGCAAATCAACACCTGAATCTGGAGGGTTATTGTGATGCTGACTGGGCAAGTTGTAAGGATGATCGAAGATCCACATCTGGATATTGTGTCTTTGTGGGTGGCAATCTTGTCTCATGGAGAAGCAAGAAGCAAGCTGTGGTGTCACGATCCACTACAGAGGCCGAGCATAGAGCAATGGCCTTGGCCGTGTGTGAGATGATGTGGCTAAAGAGTCTGTTGAAGGAGCTTCAGGTGTTGAGGAATGAGACCATCTTTGCTTCAACTGCGATAATGTAGCAGCAATTAACATAGCAAATAACCCGCTTCATTTTGATCGAATGAAGCATGTGGAGATTGATGGGTTCTTCATCAAGGAGAAGCCGGACAATGGGGCTTTAAGGTTGAGTACGTCAAGTCTCGTGATCGCCTAGCTGATTGTCTTACAAAAGGTTTAGGTCCTAAAGATAATGAGTCGTCATGTAACAAGATGGACATGTTGAATATCTTTAGCCCATCTTGAGGGGGAGTGTTGGTGTAATATTGTAAATGTGTGAGGAGTATTGTGTAAAATGACTAAGATATAGAGAAGAGAAGGGCTGTGGGGAGAAATTAGCCCAGCCACAAAATTCCCAATTATCAACAGTTTAAGTAACCACGGTTCTATGATTGACGTGTGAACATACGTCACCGAAGCTGTGTTCAAGTTGATATGCTGCTGGTCTAACTCTAACACCTGACATGTCGCTTTCAAAACATGAGGCACAGCCACTGCATATATCTCAGTTGCCATCTCCTTCAGTTCAAACAGCATACAACCTCCCAGAACAAATTCGCGCGTGCTTTCTGCAGATCTCGTCAGTCCTAGCTCAATTCACAATCACAACCATGGCCTCGGCCGGCCAAGCACTCATCGAAAGCCGGAACGCCTCAGAAAGGGCACACTTTGTGCTAATTCCATTGATGGCACAGGGCCACACCATTCCTATGACTGACATGGCACGCCTGCTAGCTGAGCATGGTGCGCAGGTTAGCTTCATCACCACACCGGTGAACGCCTCCAGGATGGCAGGGTTCATCAACCAAACGGTGGCAGCAGGGCTCACAATCCAGTTTGTCGAGCTCCACATCCCCGCTGTTGAATTTGGCCTGGCCGTGTTTAGGTAAAATTTTTGAGGTATTAAATGCAACTTTGACCAATAATTAAGGGTGTTAAATAAATGCAGTTTACAAAACTACCTTCGCACCTCTAGGTAAATTTTCGAGAGGAGTCTAATGAGGGCTTTGACCACATGATTAGAAGATGGTTACTGTAGTATTACTGTAGCAACTATTAAATTAATTATGCTCGTTAGATCCATCACGTAAAGTTACACCTATGTGTGAAAAGGTTTTGCAAATAGACTTCATTTAGTACTCCATGCATGCGAGATTCCCTTTTCTGAAAATTTTTTGCAAGTGATTTAAACACGGCCCTGGATGTGAGAACGCCGACATGATCAAATCCATAGACCAGTTCAAGAATTTAATGGAGGCCTGTGCAGCACTTCGGGAGCCACTTACAGCATGGAGTACCTCCGTCAGCAAAGCCTATCTCCAAGCTGCATCATATCCGACACCGCACACTGGTGGAGCGCTGGCATCGCAAGGGAGTTTGGTATCCCAAGGCTCACATTTAATGGCTTCTGCGGCTTCGCATCCCTTGTCAGGTATTTATGTTGATGCAAGGCATATTTTTCATAAAAATATCTTCAGCCCAAAAATAGGAGCCAAAAAGAAGCATAGATTCCTTTCAGAAAAGAAACACATAAGCATACAGTTAGTAACAGTTTTTTATGACTGTAAAATAAATGAAAAATAATAATCTGTGTACAACTACTTAACAGTGTTGTACCATAATGGCATAATGCTAGAAATTCACAAGAACATGTTCCATAAAAACTGGCAGTAAAATGAAGCAGGTTTGCAGTTTAATGTGTTTTACTACAATATATCTCACAGGTACATCATTGTCCGCGACAACTTACTGGAACACGTTGAAGATGAGAATGAGCTCATTAACATCCCAGGATTCCCTACACCGCTTCAACTGACAAAGGAAAGATGCCCTGGAAGACTAAATGTTTGTGGTTTTGAGCAAATCCGTAAGAACATCTATGAGGAGGAGATGAAATCCACCGGTGTTGTCATGAACACCTTCCAAGAGCTGGAGGCTTTGTACATCGAATCCTTTGAGCAGATTACAGGGAAGAAGGTATGGACGGTGGGGCCAATGTGTTTGTGTAACCAGGACATAAACACAATGGCTGCAAGGGGGAACAAGGCCTCAATGGATGAGGCACAGTGCTTGCAATGGCTGGATTCGATGAAGCCAGGTTCAGTGACCTTTGTCAGCTTTGGCAGTCTTGCCTCCACTATACCTCAACAGCTTATTGAGCTGGGACTAGGACTGGAAGCTTCCAAGAAGCCGTTTGTCTGGGTGATTAAAGCAGGAGATAAGTTTCCACAAGTTGACGAATGGCTCGCAGAGGGGTTCGAAGAACGAGTGAAGGACAGAGGCTTGATCATAAGGGGCTGGGCGCCACAGGTATTGATCCTGTGGCACAAAGCCATTGGATGTTTCATGACGCACTGTGGGTGGAACTCAACAATAGAGGGCATCTGTGCAGGCGTACCCATGATCACATGGCCACACTTTGCAGAGCAGTTTGTGAACGAGAGGTTGGTGGTGGATGTGCTCAAAACTGGAGTGGAGGTTGGGGTTAAAGCAGTGACACAATGGGGGCATGAACCAAAGGAGGTTACAGTGACAAGGGATGCTGTGGAGACAGCAGTGACCAAGTTGATGGGTGAGGGGAAGGATACAGAGGAGATGAAGACGAGGGCGAAAGAATTTGGTGTAAAGGCAAGGAAAGCTTTTGAAGAGGGTGGTTCTTCTTATAACAATATAAATTTAATGATTCAAGAAATGGGAAACAAGGCAAATGCATCTGGCTGATAAAGAAAGGATAAAGTTTTTCCCTTCCAGGATGCAAACATAAAGCATAAGACAGTACAAAAGTTTGATCACTATAAAGTGTCGTGTCAAATTAACCAGCAGTCTGAATCAGGCAGACAATCTAGATATAATATCAACTATAACATTCTTAAGTTACTGCACAATCTTTTGTGCACATTGATGTTTATCTTCATAGCAATCAACACATTGTGAGGATGAAGTTTAGCCTTCTAAAATAAATCTTAGCAAGGACAGTTATCAAGTAACTGCATTTGAAAATGCCTGACATTAAAGGAGGTAAATAAAAATTGTATGTTTCTTATCTCTTATGATTTGTCAAGATTTATGGATCCGGAATTAAATTTCCTTGTGCAAAGCAGCTCAACATTTCAAGTTCGTTACAGTTTCAAATAGAAACCAAGCCAAAAGGATCAAACATATGAAAGCCACGGATCTGAAAAATGTTGAGCATACCTTGTTTTATGAAGGCCCAAACAGTAAAACTCCAGAAGACATAATAAATCAACCAAATGTTTGATCTCGTGCAGTTGTGCCAAAAAAATTGTTTCACACCAGAGAAAACCGAAAAGCTATAGCAAGTATTTCTTTGATGTAAAACTCTGCAAAATAAATCCAAGAGTTAGATATTGATGACATTTAAAATACCTAAACAAAAATCAGAAAAGAGAGAGATGTTCAAATGAAAAGAGAGAGAGAGAAAACATACCAATTCCTAACAGACAAAGATAGAACACATTTCTTATGATGTGTAGTAGAACATGTAATAGTACCTTTCTTCGAACAAATAATGTGCCAGCAGAACCATCAGCTATGTCAAGGTTTACATCAAGGTGCAACATGCAAGAAGATGAGCTCAAACAGAATAACAAAATGGAGGCTCCAGTGGATTAATAATGCTATCACTTTTCTCATTTCAATTCCTGAAGCACAGTTGATACCATATTAAAAGTGAAAACTCTTGCCAACAACTGATCACTCAAACCTGAGGTAACCAATATTCAGTCGTCTTGTGCGACTGATGTTTAAGGAGTTACCAATAGTCTTTACAAGAACAGAGTCCATGTCTAAAATGATGGAAGCGTGTCCTGTCCCTCACAACAACCTCCCTTCCATACAATCTTGATATCAACTTAATTGCATTATGGCAATCCAAACACATCCTCAAGTTTTTCACAATTCTTATCACAGTATTAGGTTCTGAAATGAGTAACGCAAAAGCAAGTGCTAGCTTCTCACTGTGCCAATAAATAATCTTCTGCTTTTCTTTTTCTGAAACTTCAAAAGACCTCAGTTACATCAGGAAAATAACCAACATTCTGTAAATCTGTGATTATATTCTCCAACTTAGAGTAGATCTCATTGCTCATAGGATGAGAGCGATCACCAGCTACAAATTCATGAATCACGCCGTTCATTTCGATCAGACTGCAACCAGGTTCCTTCTTAATTCCTTTCTCCATTATTGACTGCCTAAGCCGTCGGACATCTTCCCATCTGTTAGACTTTGCATACATATTTGACAAAAGGACGTACACCATGCTGTTCTCTGGATCCAGCTCAAGGAGGCGCTTTGCTACCAATTCACCTATGTCTAAATTGCCATGAACTCTACAAGCTGCCAGCAGGGTTCCCAAAATAGTGGAGTTGGGTGTCACTGGCATTTGTTCTACTGTCTCCAAAGCTTCTGTAATTTTCCCAGCTCGGCCAAGGAGATCTATCATGCATCCATAATGCACCACATTTGGGACAATCTTATAGGAATGAATCATGCTGGAAGAACTCTCGTCCTTTGTCAACCAAGCCAGCATGGGTGCAGGCTGTGAGAACACCAATGAAAGTCACCTCATCTGGAGCTTCGAAACCCTGATCATTCTGTGGAACATGTCAATAGCCTCTTCTCCATGACCATTCACCGCGAGGCCAAGTATGATAGCTGTCCAAGTAAACTTATCTCGGCTGTGCATCTCTTTGAATACCTCCAATGCTCGCTCGACGCTTCCACACTTGGAATACATGTCTATGAGGGCGTTGCCGACGAAAAGATCCAACTTAATCCCTTGCCTGCTCATGTAAACCCTCACCCATTCTCCCATCTCCAGAGCACCTAGCTGCGCGCAAGCAGTGATCACACTCACCATGGTGAACTCGTCCGCCCTCACATTGCTATGCTGCATCTCACGGAACATCTCCAAGGCCTCCCTGAACCAGGCAGCCCGTACATAACCATCAATCATCGCAGTCCACGAGACAGTGTCTCTCTCAGTCTCAGGCATACCGTCAAACAGGTCTCTGGCACGATCAACCTGGCCTAATCTCGCGAGCCCGGAAACCAAAGACGTCCAGGACACCACATTCCTCACCTGCATGCCGTCAAACAACCTCCGAGCCGAGTCCATGTCAGCGCACTCGGCGTACATATCAACCAGCGCGTTCTCCACCTTGAGGTCCGGCAGCACTCCACTCTCCAGGACGCGCTTGTGCACCTGCACCCCGAGCAGCAAGTCCCTACCCTTCCCGCAAGCTGACAGCACCGAGACGTACGTGACCGGCGTGGGCGCGGCGCCGGCCCTCACCATGTCCGCGAACGAGCGGCACGACTCCGCGAACCGCTTCCCCCTGCAATGGCCGGAGATCAGCGCGTTCCACGCGACGGGCGTGGGCGCGTCCAGCAGCGCCGCGCGCGCCGCCGCGCCGTCGCCCCCGGCCGCGTACGCGGCGACCAGCGCGCTCGCCGCGTGCGCGCAGCGGCCCATACCGAACTTGACCATGTGCGCGTGGACGGTAGCGGCGGCGGCGGCGGGCGCCGGCGAGGACGCCGCGGAGGGTCCGCCGCACCGCCGCGCCACCGCCTTGAGCAGGGGCGGGAACGTGTAGGCGTCGGGCCGGACCCCGCGCGCCAGCGTGGCCGCGTAAGCCGCGAGCGCGTCCCCGTCCTCCCCGTCGGCGCCGCGCTCGCGCTCCGCGCGGTAGCCGGCGGCGGCGGCGGGGCCCCGGCGCGGGATTCTGTCGAGCAGACTGCGGGAACGCGACGGCCTCAGCAGCATACACGCGCGCGGTGCGGCGTAACCGCGGGTAACTCGCCGGCGGTTACCGCGCGGCGGGTGGGGGACCTCCCGGGAATGAATGGGTGGGAACTTTGGGAGTTGTTCTAATCGGAGTAATTGCGGGGGCAGGGGCGGGCGCGGCGCAGCGCGCAAACGAGCGGGGACGGGGCGAACGGGTAGGTGGACGTGGGCCTGTAGGAGCCAACAACCGACGAAGGCCGCCGGCCGCAAAGGACCACGACGATGCGGGCGGGCGGGCCTGCGAGCGTGTAGATCGCGGGCCGCGAATGGGTCACGGCCTACGTGGGCGGCGGGCGGGCCCTCTTCTTCTTCTTCCTATTTTTTTCAGGTGCTTCTTCCTCCTCTCTCTGCTCGGCTTCCGCGTCAGAGCTCGGAGCTTCATAATTCTCAAAAAAAAAAAAAAGAGCTCAGAGCTTCAGAATGACATGACAGAGGAAGGCAGCTTCGGGCCGGCCGTCCGATCTCAGGCCAAAATCAGTGGTGCTCTTTCATAAAAAGAGAGAGAGTTCAGTGGTGCAAAGGCAACGCTCTGCATTGGACATTTGGATCTCGTTCGAGTGTGCAAGAGGCCTGGTGTGCAAGGCGCCAACTGCCAAGCGAAGATCTCTCATTCTCTCTCACTCACACACAGACGAGACGAGAAGTGTCGACGACCTTTTGGTCTCATGCATGATTACGTCGCGCCAGTAATGCAGGTATGCTCGAAGACGACCCCGGTGGCGCGGCGCGCCATGAATTGAAGCCATGCGCCATACACACCCTCCCGGCGACGCGCCCATCCGGCATTGGCTCTGTACAGGAGACGCATGCGAGCTACGACGACCGCTGTGCGCGCGCGTACGTACAGGAACATGCGCGCATTAAAGATGCGCTTTGTCCCGCCCTCGCTCGCCGCCGTCGCCGTCGCGTCGCGCCGTCGTGCGTCGTCGCGTGCGTGCATGGCCGCCCGGCGCCCGCTCTGACAGTCGCGGCGCTGCATCTGGTTTGTCCCCCCGGGTTAGCTGGGGATCGGATGGCCATGCGAGAACAAAATCGATCAATCAAGCCCGTGCAGCATCGATCCACGATCCAACTGCCAAGCCGGGGTGAGATGAGAGATGAGAAATTGAGAATAATCACCAGATTGATGAGGTGTTTTTCTCTCTATGCATGATCCATGCGTGAGGCTATATATGTGATGAAAGTGTGACCCAAAAGTAATTGAACGGGGAAGGAAGAAGTAGCAAGAGGGCAGCTGGAGCACCAGGACAATTGGCGCCTTTGGCTGCGTTGGGGAACATGAGGTGATGGCCGTTTTTGTAACCCCTTCACGTGAGTCAGCACACTCCCATCCGTGTACGTACCAGTACATGGACAGACAACTACCTAGTAACCTAGCTATAGACATATACTCCGTTTGTAATTTCACTCACTCAAAACCAGAAGGTTTGTGATGCAGTATCTTAGACATGTGGTTTTCTGAATCTTTGACATGTTCACTATGTTGTTTCGCAAAACGACCGCTAAATTCTTTAATTTTGCCATACTCTTGGAAAGCAATCGATCCCTTTTTGTGAAACTAGTTCATCAAACCATGCATCTGGACCGGCTAGTACTTTTAGATGACATGTAGTAAATATTATAAGTTATTATTTAGTTAGGAGAGCAGTCAATAATATTTTTATTTAAATAGTGTAGAATAATAAATTAATGAGCATTGGCTAAAGATCCTATAACGATAAAATTATTTTATGATTTAGATATTGGACAGAGATTAAGAGTAAGAGATTAGTTGCATCACACATGACCGGCATGGCTTGATAGCTAATTAGATGATTTTTTATTTTATTTGAAGCAAAGATATTTATTATGTATGATGTGACTTGGATCGTTTAATTTTTATAGTGACATATGTGGGTAATTTAAACATAAATATAGGAGGTTTTTTTTAATTCTTCATAATAGCATAGGTGGGTAATTTTAGAAACAAAGTTGATTTTTTTAGAAATTTTTAGAATTTCTCTCTTTTAAGAGCGTCCACCTAGGATTCTTAGGTGCCTTCATGCGTGAGCGTGGATTTGGATGTAAGGGGCCAATATAACACGACGCTCAGGGGCGAAGCTAGGTCCAAAATGATCGTGGTGCACTCCTCATAGGACTTGTATAATTTCTCTGGATTATATGGTGATTTTGAGCTTAGTGGACACAATTTTCTTACCCTGGCACACTAGCACTAGGAAAGCTCAATGTGGCTTCACCTCTGAAGGCGCTTAACTAGACTACTCTTTGCGGGATAGAGGGAATAGATGTTAGGTGATATATGTATTGTCATACACTACCATTTTAGTCATTTTTTCTTATCTTGTATCATCAATAAGTCCATTTAATTTCGTTGAATTTATCTCATGAGTCTGATTTACCATGTGAGAATGATTAAGAAAAGATTTAACGCATGAGAATAACAGTCCTGGTTCAATGAGCTGATGGGCCAAGCTCCCTATGTTCCAGTTAGCTGCTGGACTGTATCCTTGGTGATTAGTGCAAGATCTACAAGGAAATTAGTTATTGTGGCATTAGTAGGGGGGGGGGGGTGCGCCCCTCTGTGGGTACGCCTCAATTTCGTGTGGAGGTTTTCTGGAGTTTTCTCTCTTCTTAAAGTGTCTATCGAGGACATATGAAAGTTTCAAAAGGAACCTCCAATCCAGCGCGCTGCACGCTTAGACCTTCTTAAGGCGGGGGGCATAAGCAACCCCTTCATCTAAAAAAATAATAGTAAGATTCAGACATTAAAAATAACTGGCAGTGCAACTGCCCTGTTGGAGAAGCTAAGCTAGGAGGGTGTACTCAATTTAGTGTTTTACTAAACGGAATTAAACTCTCTTTAAACAGCGTCTAAACGTTCAACAGGTGATCACCGTCTATGTCGTTTAGCCCGTTTAAATATTGTTTGTCCCATTTAAATGTCATTTAGCCCTGTTTAAACAATTGTTTAATAAACAGATTAAACGATAAACAATGGTCGAACAATTATCTACCGTTTACCATTTAGAAAAACACTGCTACATTATGAGCTGCAGCCCCTGGAACTCTTTTCGGAGTACAGATGTGCACATAGTTCACGAATAATACACATGGACGGCTACGTGGTCCTTCGGGCTTTGGCTGATGTGTCCTATTATGCGGATGAAGCAGTAAATTGGACAGTAGATTCGCTTGCATGGCTCTGGATGTACTCCTCTGTGTTGTGTACTAGGTCCACACACAGCTACGTTACACTTACACACACATATACCCTGATGCCTGATGGCGTGATGCACGTACATGCTGCTGCTCTTGTTTCCTCAGAACGAACCACTCCATGTTATCCGACCCCGTTGGTGTAAGTTGCATATGGCCCAGAGACAGGAAGAAGCATCTCGAGCATGTAAATGGATCGATTTCACCCCAGCATATATGCCAATGATTACATAGAAACACGGGCATGTTGTCAATTTATACCAACTTTTTTGTACGTGTTAGGATGCTAATGATGGTGGCATCCGCCCCCGGGCATGTACCTGTGCACCCACCACTCCGATCCATCCAAGCACGTCGTCGTCTCTCTCGACTCGACCTCCAGCACAGCTTGTTCTTTGGTCCACATCACCACAGACACTCAAGTGAGCGAGCCTCCAGCTGCTCACACGTCTCCCATGAGCTCGCAGCTACTCCGTTCTTGCTCACCAACTACTATTACTACACCCTCCCGCACGCACATAAAACCCGCCGCCGAGAGCTTGCGAGCGCCGCCCGCCAGCAGCTAGCTGCAGCCATGAAGTCTTCGTCTCAGAGTCAGAGCCCCAAGACCCCGTCGCCACGGGGCGGAGCCGGCGCCGGCGCCGAGCACGCGCGCTCGGCGTCGGAGCCGTGGGTGGTGGTGGCGGCGGCGATGAGCCCCAGCGACGACTCGTGCGTCAACGACGTGGACAACTTCGCCCGCACCGTGGCCGCCGTCAAGTCCAAGTCGTCGGCGTCGGCGTGCGCGCGGCCGGACATGCTGGCGTCCGTGCTGTCGCACTACGCCGCCAAGTGGCTCCCGGACGTGGCGCCGCCGCCGCCGCTCGCGTCGTCCCCGGCCTCGTCGGCGTCGGGGCGGTTCCTGCCGCCGGAGAGCCCCACGGCGACGTGGCTCAAGAAGCGGCTCCTCCTCGAGTCCCTCGTCGCCGCGCTCCCGCCCGACCCGCCGGCTCCAGGCTGCGGCGGCTGCGGCGGCGGGGGAGGCGGCGGCGTCGTCGACGACGGCATCACGTGCGACTTCCTCCTCAAGCTGCTCCGCGCGGGGAGCATGGTGGGCGCGGACGCGGCGCTGCTGCGTGACCTGGAGACCCGCGCGGCGCGGCGGCTGGACCAGGCCACGCTCGGCGCCGTGATGATACCGGCGTTCGGGCACGCCGGCGAGCACGCGGCGCTGCTGCTCGACGTGCCACTCGTGCTCCGGCTCGTGCGCGGGTTCCTCAAGGAGGGCGCCGCCGCCGCCTCCGCCACTAAACCCAGCTCCGTCGTCGGCGGCGGTGGCGCGGCGGCCGCCAGGGTGGCCAGGCTGGTGGACGCGTACCTGGCCGAGGCCGCGCTGGAGGCCGGCCTGCGACCCGCCGAGTTCGAGGAGCTCGCCCGCGCCGTCCCCGCACACGCCCGCCCCGCCGACGACGCGCTCTACCGCGCCGTCGACACCTACCTCAAGGTGCGCTCGCCCACACACCCCTTTCCATTTCTGCTTCCTGCTCGATTGCACTCCATGACCGTGACTCGGCGGCACGGCACGCGCGCGCGCGCGTGCCGCCTAGGCGCGTACGTGCCCATTCCTGCTCGCGGAAAAAGGGCCGAAAGGCCACGGCGATACTGTGTCAGTGATAGACTTTTAGACAAGAGAAAATCGTTTACAGGTGCACATTGCCAACGTGTCAGTGTTAGTGCTTTCTGCAGAGTAGCTTTGCTCCGTACTTGCAATCGCCATAGCCTGGACTGGAGTGAGGTTGGTCAACAGAGGAAATCTTAGCTGCAGAGACTGTGTTGGTTTCACTTGGCAACGCCTTTTTGTGCACGGCGAAATGATTGTTAAAAATCAGTGTTCTTGAGCTGATGGGAATGGCAGGGGTGCCTCTGCATTGGGTTGCACACACATACTATGCCCATCCCAAATTCCCATCCTGTAGACAGTAAACTAGAGTAGTGGAGTACTGGAAAAGTGAGAGGAATCAGGCATGCATATACTGGACTGGACGGCGACTTTGGTCTTTGCCTCTTTGGGCTTTGGCCACCTGAAAACTAGCGAGGCATGTTCATGTGGTTCTGTGTTTGACTGTACTGTGATTTGCATTAGACTGTGTTAGACTGTGATGTGCATACGTATAAAATAATTTTAGTATAGTACCATCAATGTCCAATTTTTATTGCTTGGGGTATCTTCTAGCCGTAAACCCAATGATTCTGTAATCATAAGTTAAGGTCCTGTGTGTACTACCATCAGAGGAAGATCATTAAGCCTCCAACACACAACTACGCATATTCTACGATTCTATCGGGAAGGGAACAGCTGCAGGCTTGCTTATTTTATCCATGAGTTTGTTTGTGCCTGGCCTGTGAACTGAATGATAGATGAGTTGCTTCCAAGGTTTGCTAATGCAAAATCAAATCCCTTCCCTTCTCGTCGTCGAGAGCTTAAGACACTTCCGTTCATCCATCTGTTGCGTGAAGAGATTGCTTGTGTCAAAACTCTGAAATGTCTTATCTGCTGGTGTCACTGTAGCTAGCGTCCAAAGTTACCAATTGCAGGTTCAGTTAAACCTGCTCCTGATGCTGTTAGCGTTTGCGTAGTGAGGATCAAACATTATGGGGAGAGTGATGTCACGTGAGCTCCACCCGCTAACCAACAAAAGGAGCTACAACCTGTTAATCACACCATGGGAATAGGTGCTTCTGGGGTATCAAAATCCCTCTTGTCCCTTGGTGCTTGGTGCCCATTCAGCCGTATTTCTTCTTGTCCTGCTATGGCCAACCACCAGCAGTGTTACTGTACACCTGCGTCTGTCGCAGGAAACTAGATGTTCTTGGTACTAATATTCCCTTCAGAGTTCAGATTTACTCTAAAAATGTGTGGATGCAATTCCCAAGCAAGCAGTGCTTGCAAGGCGGACCCTGCTCAGGGATCTTGCAGACATGGACAGAGTGCGGGCTCTAGAACAGTGGCAGGATCTATCATTTGATCTCATGGGCCGGATGATGAGAACATTAACAGTTTCAGATCGAAATGCAGCCAAGGAAATCTTGGGAATTTCTGTTCCATTGCTCTGTGCATGTCTTGGAGCTGAAACACTGTCAGCAGAAATGGTGACAGCAGCACTGTCCGAGAGGACATGTTCTCATGTCAGATCCATGGTGCACTAGTAGTCATGAAAAGTCATGTCAGATTCTGAATCGCTAGTTCGTGCAATGAGAATTGGATTGTGTACTATAGAATGAAATTGCATTTAGGGTAATCTAGTGATAATCATGAAAAGAAATGGTTACTGACCCTTTGGGTTCCTGATTTCCATCAGGCGCATCCAAACACGGCCAAGGAGGAGCGCAAGTCGCTGTGCCGGCTGATCGACGCGCGCAAGCTCACGGCGGAGGCCGCGGCGCACGCCGTCCAGAACGAGCGCATGCCGGTGCGCTCCGTGATGCAGGTGCTCTTCTCGGAGCACGGCAAGCTCAACCGCCTCGCCGAGCTGAGCTCCTCCTTCAGTGGCCCGCGGAACGCCAACCCGGCGCTGGAGCTCCCCGGCCGCTGCCCGTCCAAGCGTGAGGTCCTCGCGCAGCACCAGGAGGTGCGCCGCCTCCGCGACGACGTCGCCAGGCTCCAGGTCCTTCGTCGTCTCGAGCTTCTCCATTCTGCAGTCCACACCCAGTTCAGTGCTCCGATCCAGTAGTCGTCTGACACTGTAAACGTATCTCCATTGCAGGTGCAGTGCAGCGCGCTGCAGGCCCAGGTGGACAGGCTGAGCTCGGACAGGAGGCGGCGCGGCGGCGGCGGCGGTGGCTTCTTCAAGTGGAGCGCGTTCTGGTTCGGTGGCGGCATGGGAGCCGATGTCGCGAGGGTCGACGACTCCGAGAGCGGCATGGAACGCCGGACGCCGGCCAAGGGGACGCCGGCTAAGGGGAAGAAGGACAGCGCAGCCTCGGAGACGCCGAACGCGAAGTGGCGAAGAAAATCAGCTTCATGATATGGATATGGGGTTGGAGCAACGCTATGGGTTGTTGTTGTTGTTTTTTTTTTTTGGCTTTTGGTTTGGTTACAGTGATTTCTGAGTTTGAATGCTCTGTTGTGTTACTGTCATCTTCAGTTCCTGTTCATGATCAGATCATCTGCAATGAACAGTGTGAAGCAGCCTGAAAGCATCAACTGCTGACAGCTGAAGCCACAAACAAATCAACATTGACAATAAAATTGATGCGCTAGCTCAAGAACAAAGAATGATTCATTCTTTCACAAGTCAACAAATAGTTGTACACACACTAATCTGAATATCTGATCACATTGGGGTGATCATAAACAATACAATACTAAGTAACAGGCAGAGCCTCAGACAGAAGTCTACAAGCTATGCTAAACTCACTTATTCAGCTACAGAAACAAATAACAAATGGAGTAAACTTTGAACACACTGAATGAAGAATAAATAGGTCCAGACGTGTGGTGCAATGACTTATATTTGTTTACTGCTTTCTTGATCGCCTGCTTGCATCTGCTGAGGAACTTGCTGCTGCTTGTGGACACTGCATCCTCATAGCCATATCTGCAGTCATCCTCACCAGCAACCTTAGGTTTCCTGCCAATGCACTCCACACCTCTTCTCATTCCAAGGATCTTGGAAGGCGAATTAAATTGATGCGCTAGCTCAAGAACAAAGAATGATTCATTCTTTCACAAGTCAACAAATAGTTGTACACACACTAATCTGAATATCTGATCACATTGGGGTGATCATAAACAATACAATACTAAGTAACAGGCAGAGCCTCAGACAGAAGTCTACAAGCTATGCTAAACTCACTTATTCAGCTACAGAAACAAATAACAAATGGAGTAAACTTTGAACACACTGAATGAAGAATAAATAGGTCCAGACGTGTGGTGCAGTGACTTATTTGTTTACTGCTTTCTTGATCGCCTGCTTGCATCTGCTGAGGAACTTGCTGCTGCTTGTGGACACTGCATCCTCACGGCCATATCTGCAGTCATCCTCACCAGCAACCTTAGGTTTCCTGCCAATGCACTCCACACCTCTTCTCATTCCAAGGATCTTGGAAGGTGATGAGGCAGCGATCGGAAACCCCTACTGCTGTCAGACCTTGGAAACCAAATCTTCTTTTCCTCTCTCTCCTTAATGCCAAAGTTGTCCCTGGATAGTGCTGTTCCCTGATCAGAAGCAATCTCACCCTCCACCTCAACAATCTCATCAGAACATTCAGTAATTTCATTCCTGCAGCTCTCTTCATCAATTCTGCTTTGCATATGCTGCTCTTCTGACGCATTCTCCTCCTCATCGTCATGCTGTTCATCTGAACAATGATATACAGCTTGACCTTCTTGCTGGTTATCCATGAGCATATGGAGCCACTTATCAACATTTCCTTTCCCAACATGGTTCATGTTTTCATCATCTTCAGACCTGGGAACAAGTCGGTGATGAAGTACTTTACTCTTTTGCTGCAGCATTGACTGATCTGCAGGATACCTAGGAGTTCCATGCATGCCAACTGCTCTATAGGGTGGACTTGGGGGAAGTGACGAGGTCCTCGGTATTGAAACTGTCTCACTGGCATGGTAATTTTCAGTCTCAGACTCGTAGCACTGCTGCACGGTCGCTTTACCCTTGTCATCTCTTGACCTCATAGGTGTACCAGCTCCCCTAGAGGCCATGTTCTCCATTCTTTCTCTTCTCCTGCTACGATGCCGTTCTTTGATAGCCAGTTCTTCTAGTTTCTCCCGCACCAATGTTCTACCTCTTTCAGAATCAACAGTGTTCTGTTCAATGTTGAGAGACCTCCTCGGGAAGTTTATCACCTTCGATTGCTCATTCCTGGCATTGCTGAATGCTGAAGCACGAGTTGAAGTACCTTCTCCAATTTCTTCTTCTCCTAGGGAAATGTACGCATCTGAATTCCTCTGGGCTTCCTCCAGGAAAACCCTCAGCTCCTGCTTGAGAGGGCTACTACTCAATTTTCTTGCTGAAAGATACTTTACACTCTCACTGTGCCTTTCCTCAAGCAATCCATCGTCGACACGATACCTCTTCCTTTCTGGCTTTATCTGTCTTTCCAAATCATCTCTCTGCTGGTACTTCTTACGGAGCTCGGTTTCAGATGAGTCACACATTGCTCTCTGGGCCTCCAATCTGGCCATGAGTGTGCTGGTTGCAGCTTGGTTCAGTCTAAGCTGTTCCTTGTACACAACGGACCTGAATCCATACAAAAATAGATAATAATAATTAGCATCTTTGAACTTCTACTACATGTCAGTTTTCTTTTTATTTAAGCAATCATGCTTACTGGTGCATGGCATCTCTGATCATCTTCTCCAGCACAGCCTTGTAGTTGGACTGGGCCTCCAAGACGGCATTTCTCAACTCGCCGCTTCCTCTTTATTAGGAGCGCCTCCAAGCCCTGGATCGCCACCCGCTCCTCTTCATTCTTCTGCTTCAGCTCATTGGCCTCATTCTCCAATTCAGTGAGCTCAGCCTGCTTCTTCTTGGCCTCTTCTCGGTGCCTAAGTGAATCCCTAGCCATAGCTATGGACAAGTAAGGATTGCTAATGTAACCATCAGCATCCGGGTTATTGTTCTCCTTTGCCGAATTTGGCCCCTGGCCAGAGATTGGCAAGTTGAAATTCTCATCCTTTTCACCCGTGAATTTCTTAGAAGCTACACACAGAATGATCAAATTAGTACTCCACAGTTCATATCAGAACAGGCATGCCATTAAGAAAGAAACGGAACACAAAATTACCTATCAAAGGGTAATTAGACCTGAGTGGTCGGTTTGCATCAAGAGATTTGAGCACCGAGTTATCAGGACCCTTCGTGGAAACAATTGCAGCAGGCGCAAGCCCCACTTTCCTTGTCATCTCAGAGAAGTGCTGCGGGAACGCGTGCGCCTCCACCACCTGCAGCGAGCTCAGCTCCTCGCTGGAGCCATCCGCGAACAGGAACGCGAATGCTCTATTTCTGCACATCCAGCAGACCCATCAGTACAGTAGGAACACGGAAAGCCCGGAACTTGTCCGCTGCAGCGGCCAGCGTACCTGAAGTCGTAGTTCTTGGAGGCGAAGATGGAGAGGAACTGGTTGACGGAGACGCCGAGCTGCAGATCCCACCACGGCATGAGGAACTCCAGCTTGTTCTGCTTCTTCTTGCACACCTGCCACTGCAGGATCCGCAGGTTGCTGGGCACGGTCTTCCCTCCCCCTGCAAAAATCCACAGCGACCGGTCAGTTGGTCAGAACTCGAGGAGTGTCAGACTGACCAAAATCAGACAGAAATCTCATCAGATCGCATCGATTTCTTACTGGCGCAGGGGAACCAGTGGTCGATATCCCAGGCGAGGGGCGACGCGGAGTCCGCGTGCAGGTAGAGCACGTTCCCGTACGCGTCCACCCTGAAGAGCGCCGGATCGAACCCCGCGTTCCTGCATCCAAGTGCCGGCGGAAACCAAAACCAATCAGCCGAAACGGATGGCGTGAAAATCGCGAGCTCGATTCAGATCGGGGACACCAAAAAAGAACCAGCGCTAGCTGAGATCGTTGGTTGGGGTTCGCCACGCACCCGAGGTGGTCGAGCTGCTTCCAGAGGAGGTTGGCGAAGCCGCGGGGGTTGGCGGTGGGCGGCGCCTCCGCGTCGGTCACCGGGAACATCTCGTTCAGGTCCTTGGCCCGCAGCGCCTGCGCTCACCCCCACCCATCGGGGATCACTCGGTCAGCTCAGACGCACTCGGATCGATCATCACACAGGCAGCAGCGGGGGGTGATCATCAGGCATTTCAATCAGGCGCGGCGGCCGCGTCGGATCTAGACGACGTACCTCGTGCGGGTGGAGGACGTAGGGGAGGAAGGCGTGCGGCGGGCCGTGGGCGTAGGGCAGGCCAACGGCCGCCGCTCCTCCGCCGCTGCGGCAGAGCCTGGCGTAGGCCTTGGGGTACCCCATCGCGTCGTCCACCGCCTTCTCCTCCTCCGTGAACGCTGCTGCAGCCATCTTCGCCGCCGGTGCGCGGTGAGCGGATGCGCGTACGTATCGGGATCGGGAGCGAGAGAGTGGAGGGTGCGTGGGAGTGCGGGAGCAATTTAGCGGAGCTGGATTGGCAGGCGGGCGGGGGAGCGTTTCGTCTCGGGTTGCAAGTTGCAACGGTCCGAGGGATAGGGATGTGGAGAGAGCCGTTGGGTGTTCAAATGGGGCAGGTGAGGGGCACGTGGGAGCGAGGAGGACGGCGCTGGGGAGGCTGGCATGTGGGGCCGTGCGATTCGGCCGAGGAATGATTTGGAAGACCGTTGGAGAGATTAATGCAGGTGCACAGTAAACTGGAGCGGAGGACAGGATTACAGGAAGGACGAAGGAAGCCGCCGGACAGGTTCTCTCCTTTATATTCCTCACATTCGTACTCCTATATCTCCACTCCCAACTACTCTCGTACCGTCACCTCCCTCTATATCCCACCTCCCCCACCTTTCGCTCCTTCCTTGCCTCTCCTTCCTCAGCTCCTCCCTCTCTCTCGCGCCACGGTGGCGTGGAGAACCTGACAGCGTGGGGCGGCGGTATGAGGCCGGCCTCCTCTGCAAGTGAGGCGGGCGATGCGGGCGCGGAGCGGCGAGGTGGGGCGGAGGCTCCTAGCTGCGGTGGCCGGCCTCCCTTGCGTGGTGGAGGAGTGCGGTGAGATCCACCGCCCTCCTCTCCGGCGCTCATGGCCGAGCAGACGGCAGGCAGTGCCCGAGGCAGTGCCCACCCTTAGCGCCGCCTTTCCCTCTTATCCGGCCCTCCTTCCTCCTCGGCGTGGCCACCGCCGCAGCGGATCTTTGGCGCCGGCGTGGCGAACCAGGGGCTCAGGCGGGCGGATGCGGAGCAAGGCGGCGGTGAGCGGCTCTGGCGTCGGCGGTCTTTGGAGCAAGCGGTACTCTTCTTCCTCCGACCGGCGTGACAGCTCGCCTCGAAGCTATGCGTGGTGGTGGCGGCGGCTTGGCGCGCGACCCCATCCTCCCGCGGCCTCCTCCCTCTGCGACCTCCCCATCTCTCGCGTGCTCGCTCTCCGGCCTCCTCCATCCGGGCTCGGCCTCACAATCTCTCGGCGTGCTCATGGCGGCCTCCTCCCGTCGGCGGCCTCCTCCTTCCGCCGGGCCGGGGCGGCGGTGGCGTCGCGGCGGGCACCTGCACACGCACCTTAAAGCGGCACACGGTGGCGGCGGAGGTGCTCTGGATCGGCGGCACACCTCGCCACGGACGGCAGCGGCGGCCGCGGCCGTCCTCATCGAGGCGGGGGACGGGGCGAGCGGGCGGTGGGCATCCTTCCCGGCGGCCGCCCGGCGGGCTACATCTCCGGCGGCTTGGAGGAGCTCGGTGGCGGAGCAGACCAGCGGCAGAGCAGGCGCAGACCTTCGGCTTAGAGCAGGCGCGCCGCGAGGTCGTTGGGGGCGAGAGAGGCACGTGGTGGGCCCGGCACGGGCTAGCGTTCAGTGACGCGTCGAAGGAGGCAGGAGGGCACGCGATTTTGACGTGCGCCTCAGGAAGCGCGGCAGCGGATCCGTCTCGGAACGGATCCGGTGCGGGTGGTCTAATGGCTGTGATTTTTTCTTCAGAATTTTACCTCTTTGCCATTAAAAAAATTGCTTCAGAATCGTGTGTGTCCTTTGGAAAGTTCGTTTGAGACCGACATTCCGTCCATTTCTTGAGCTAACGGTGTCAAATAGATAGAAAAAAACGATTATTTTACCCCTACGGGTCCACCCAAACTTCTCCTTCCTCCTCTCCTTCACGCTTATGCTCCACGCGCGTTCCTCGCGCTCTCGACCGCAGGGGACCTCTGCTCGCCACCGCGGAGAGCTCGACCGCCCGCCTGTTCCAAACTTCAACACGAGCGAGTGTACACGGAGCATGGATCTTTCGAGCGGGCGCCACCGCCGGCCGGCGAGTTCGCTCCACCGAGCGCATGGGCAAACAAAGTGGAAGCAGACCAAATCACGCAGGCCGAAACTGCGGGCGCTCTCTCGCGTTGTCGACGCTAGCGGCCGCCTTCCGGCGCGGCGCGTCGGCTCTGCTCCACCCGTCCTCTCCATAACAAACACATTCGAATAACAAACAATTTGGCGGTGGTGGTGGGTGCTCGAGGAGGTCGAGTCCATGTCCGGTCACGGCGAGGACGAATGGCTCGGCTTCATCACGCCCACAGCGGCAGGGCGGAATGTGCACGCTTCGTGACGGGTGGGTCGAGCTCGAGGCTGCCGCCACCACGCAGAGTCGGACGCCGCAGGTAAGCTGCAGACCGCAGTCGTCTCCACGACGGCCTACGGTCGAAGTCCGGCGCCCCGGCCGCTGCGTGAGGCCCAGGTAGGCAAACGGCACGTCGAGGTAGCGCCTGTTTCGTTGACGCGCGGCTCAGTGCGTCCCAAGTGCGGCCTTGGCCGGCGATGTGATGCGACGTGTGGCTGCGCGGTCTGCGCCTCGTCGTCGCCCGCGCGAGTTGGGGATCGAGGCTGTCGGAGCTCCTCGCCCGAGTTCGTCGTGCTCGTAGCCTGCCCGAGTTTGCCGCGCTCGTGAGCTCACGGCCGACGTCGGCCGTCGGCGATGACTGGGACGCTCGTGCCGCCCGAGGCCGGAGGTTGTCGAGTAGCAGCCACGGGAGCCGGCTACAGTGGCATGTCGTCCGGTTGCTTGCTTTGTTCGGGTGAAGGAGAAGAGGAGGAAGAAAAGCAAGAGGAAGGAAGGAGAAGGGTATTCTAGACTTCTTTGTTGATCGGACCCACATGACAAAGCTGGCAAATCGTGAAAATGTGACCGAAGGTCAAGGTGGACAGAATGACACACAGGTCTCAAAAGTTCAAGTCGGTGGCATACTGTTGACGTAAAAAACGGAATAATTGACAATTGAAAGTTGAGCTTTTCATGGGAAAACTGTTCGAGTCACTGACCTCATTATGGACAATTGGAAGTTGAGCTTTTCACGGAACTGCTCCATTTTGACTATATTCGGCATCTTCTGAGATTCCTTCCTATCCTTTCGTTTCCTTGCCCCTTGTGTTTGGCTATAAATAGCATCCGAAAGCTATCGACTTCTTCACAACTTCAGCCATGGCACAACGGGTAGATCTGATAGGATATAAGCTCCTTCTTTTTGCCTGTCTTTCTTCTCCTCTTTCTTTTCATTGCAGTTAGAAGAATTCTTGTGAAGTAGTGTAGCAGCCTGTTTCTCTCACTGGCATCTTTTGTGAAGTCAGGAGGTGCAACAGTTAGAAGAACCCTTGTGAAAGGCTTCGGTTCAACGGCTGTTAGGCAATAGTAAGAGAGAGTGCCGGCTACACATTATTGGCGGAGGATCGCTCCAAGGGGAGGTGAACCATCTTGGTCATCAACTCAGTTCGGAGGATCTTGGTCATAATCCGGTGAAGATCTTAAACCTCACTTCCTTTTCCTCTTCACCAATTCTTCCTCTCTGGTATTCATCGATTCCATATCCTCATCATACCGGAGATGATAAGCCGTTTATGTAATCCGTAGTATCTTCAATCAGATGTAATCACCATGTATTGAAATATGAGAGAAAGAAATAATATATACTTTCATTTTTTGTTCTAAGGGCGATTGTTACATCGGCCACGATCCGAATCTCTCATCAGCTGTGAAAAATACTTTATTCTTTTATTTTTCCTGCTAAAGGCGATGACTGAGTATCGGCTATCCATCTTAATAATGATTGCTAAGAAATCGGCTGACCATCCGAAATTCCAATCGGCTAAAAATTAGTAGTAACAATCGGCTAACAAAGGAAGGTGGAACCAACTAAAATATCCACAACTAACTAGAAGCGAGTAGTATTTAACTAAGCACCGACCCAAATGCTTGAATAATATCTCTTCAAATATTTCCATTTAAGGCTCTTGAAAACTTTTCACCTTCCAATGTCTCCAAAATATACGCATTACCTGGAGTACTTTGACTGATGCGAAAAGGTCCTGTCCAATTGGGCGACCACTTGCCAAATTTGGGATCCCTGGTTCCGATCGGCAGTATAAGTTTCCACACCAAATCTCCTTCAGAGAACTCTTTGATATTAACCTTCTTATCATACCACTTGGATACCCTTTTCTTGTTTTCTTCAATATTGATCAAGGCCCTGAGTCGACTGCCAGCTAGATCTTCTAACTCTTCTTTCATTAAATTTGAATATTCATCAGCCGATAGTTCATCTTGTAATGATATACGTCTGGATCCTGTCCTTATTTCCCAAGGTAAAACGACATCATGTGCATAGACCAGTTGATAAGGAGAAACTTTAGTGGCTCCATGACAAGCCATCCTGTAAGCCCACAATTCTTCATTAAGTATGGTATGCCATCGCTTTGGGCTTTCATCAATCTTCCTCTTGATCAATTTGATAATACTTTTATTGGAAGCTTCAGCTTGTCCATTGGCTTGAGCATAATAAGGAGAAGAATTCAATACTTTGATTCCCATACCAGTAGCAAATTCATCAAACTCTCCTGACGTAAATTGGCTTCCTTGATCTGTTATGATGCTTTGGGGTATTCCAAATCGATAGATGATGTGCTCCTTCACAAAATCAATCATATTACTCGTCACATTCTTGAGAGGAATTGCTTCAACCCACTTGGTGAAGTAATCGGTAGCCACAAGTACGAACTTATGTCCTTTGCTTGACGAAGGGAAGATCTGTCCGATAAGGTCAATTGCCCATTGTCAGTGTTTTAGACACCGAGCCTACGATGCAACCAAGTAGTAGATTGGTGGGGCTCGCCGAGATCAGTGAACACGATGGTGAGACACGGGCACACAATTAGACAGTTCGCCGCAATGTGCGTAATACCCTACATCCGTATCGCGTGGCTCAGTATTGATTGCGTATGTTTTGAGAGGGTCCCCGCCTCGCCTTATATGCCACGAGGCGGTGGTTACAAGTCGGATTGGTACAAGGGTACTATTCGAGTAGGACCCGGAGTAGCCTATACAAGGTATGGAAAGCTATCCTAGTCTTAGTACAAGTCCTTGTCCGCCTTGTCTTGCCTTGTGGTCCACTGATGACTGCAAGTGGCCCACTAGTCGAGTAGTCGGTGTCAGGAACTCATCTCCGGGTATGGTCCACAATGTGTTGGTGGGCCCAGGGATGCATCGACAAGCCCCCGAGTACTTTATAGTCGAGTGCAATGCTCCAAGTAGTCTTGAAGGTCTTCACGAGTAGTTCCCAAGCGTCCCCGAGTTCTACAAGCTTCAATCTTCAATAGTACTTGAATCATCACGAGGCTGGAAGGTACTCACTAACTCCGAGTAGTCTTGAAGTCTTCTCGAGTTGTTCCCAAGCGTCCCCGAGTACTTCCCTTGAAGGTCTTCAATAATTCCCGCTTCGTTTTTGAAATCTTTGCATCAAAGATCCATATGGAAATGCGATTACTAAAATCGCATTCCATATGGAATGTAGCCCCGAGCCTTAGGTCGAATCCGAGTTCAAGCCGAGGGTCAATCTTGAACTCTTTGATCTTGCTCCAAAAAATCCGTAGACAATCCGAAGAAATAATATAGGAATGCGATTTGCAAAAATCGCATCCTATATGGATGTAACCCAGGCCTTAGTTGAATTGACAATTCAAGCCGAGGGTCAATCGGTAATCTTCGTCAAATAATCCTGCAAAATCACGAGAAAAACTCGAAGGACACGTGTACGAGCTAGGAGCCTTGAGTCGAGTACTTTCTCGAATTGAAGGATCAATCTTGTAAAATAGTGGCTGATTTCGATTGAGCTGTGGTGAGTGATATCCAATTCGAGTAGTCGAGCCCTCGAGATAGAGCCGAGTAGGTCTTGGATTTGAGTCCTCTGACTTAGTCAAAAATTTGCCTGTGTGAAACCAATCTCTTGAATACGAAGGGTCACCAGGCCGAATCGTTAGGTTTCCAAAATCTTGCAGACCTGAGGCACAACCAAAGGCGCGGGTGCACTATCTGATCACAGCCGGCATACTCGTGAAGCACGAGTCCATCATCAGACAAAAGCTGCCTCGGTGTGCGATCGGTAGATAGGATCGGCGATGCCTTTCACGGTGACAGTAACCTCGGGCTTCACGAGGGTACAGTGCCATTGAGGATAAGGACGCCACGCAGGGTGGCTTTGCAAGTGAGACTTGATGTGGATGCTGGGTAAATAAATAGGTGGCCACGACTTGAAGCAAGCCACACCATTCTTCAAGGGGATCCAGGATGATCTAGTGTAGTAATATTGCCTCGCCGTGGGCTTGTGTTCGCCCACCAGAGTGTAGAGGTGATGTAGTTCATGCTTGGAGCTAGAAGAATGCTTGTGAGGCTCGAAGAACTCTATCAGCTTCTTCTCTCGGCCTCACCGAAGCGGTCGGAAGGAGTATGAAGCGGCGGTTGCATCGTCGGCCCTCACACCTTGGGGTCTGAAGTGCTGCTGGTGAGCACCGCGCTCCACCCGACGAGGTTGGTGTTAAAGCTCGGACATACGCACTCTTCTTGCCGTAAAGCTCGGACTTGATCTTGGGCGCATGAGACCGATTGGTGCGCAGTAGAGGTGGGCTGTGTGCATTGCCTCCACAGTAGCTGTAGAGGTCGTCGAGTAGGCCCTGAAGCCAGAAGAAAGCTTGCGACAAGCTTTATTAGTGTAGACTTTGTCTTAAGCATTTTGGAAGGTGATTCGGGACCTTTAAGATCTTTGTATCTTGTAATTTGGCCAAGGGCCAAACTCCTTGTAACTTTAAGAAGCTATAAATATAGTTTTGCATGAGCGGTGTCATGGCCATCATGAGCGACAAATCCGGAGGCTGAGCGATCATCTCAACGGTGATGCAGCAGATTTCTCAATCGTGGAAGCAATTTCCAATTTCATTGATCTCCGTTAGATGTACCTGTAGAGTAGAAATACTAGAGAGAAAACCAATGTAATCTCAAACAAGTATTTATGAAATATAATTGAAAACTTTGAAGAAATCAATTATCTGGATCTCTTGTTTGCATCTGTGTTGGCCGAGTACTTTGAGTTGGTACTGAATGTATGGCTACAAAAGAGATACGATACATGAGTAGGAGTACTCAAGTGTACACACGTTTCGAAGAATGTTTAGCTTAAAACATGACGAGTTGAACACCTAAGCTATAGCAGCGTAAAGAAGGCTTTGTCATGAGTTAAGCTAAGAGTAGTAACAAGTCGATATAGAGTAGCGGCTTGTACTAACCACATTGTACAGAGTTGACAATGTCTTGAGTACCTCTGAGGCTAACAAGCCTAGTGAGAGAGTACTCGAAAAGAACTTGTTCATAACGAGTTGAACACCTTAGCTGTAGCAACGTAATGAAGGCTTTGTTATGAACAAGTAAAGAATAGTTACAAGTCGGTATAGAGTAGCGGCTTGTACTAAACACATTGTACAGAGTTGACAATGTCTTGAGTACCTCTGAGGCTATCAAGCCTAGTGAGAGAGTACTGAAAGAACTTATTCATAACGAGTTGAACACCTTAGGCAGCAGTAATGAAGGCTTTGTTATGAATAAGTAGAACGATAACAAGTCGGTATAGAGTAGCGGCTTGTACTAAACACATTGTCTGAGAGTTGACAATGTCTTGAGTATACGAGGCTAACAAGCCTAGTGAGGAGAGTACTCGAAAGAACTTATTCATAACGAGTTGAACACCTTGTAGCGACATTATGAAGGCTTTGTTATGAACAAGTAGAGAACGATAACAAGTCGGTATAGAGTAGCAACTTTATTCCGAATACATTGTCGAGTTGACAATGTCTTAAGTACCTCACGAGGCTATGAGCCTAGTGAGAGTACTACAAGAATGTTAGAAGAATGAGTAAGACCGTAGGAGGCAGGTGTGATGAACTACTCCTTCTGTAGCAGCAACTTGTGAGAGTTCCTTTGAGACCCTACAAGCGGTGTTACTCTAGGCGCAAACCTCTTATTGAAAAATAGGAACATGGACAGCATGTGTCACTTAGTGCCCTATACGATACAAGATTGCTGGAGAGAGTTATCATGACTCCCTACGAGGTCGCAGAATGAGACTGCCTAGAGAGGGTTGACTAAGCCCCCTGCGGGTGCTCACGGTGAAAGCCATGAGAAGGTACAACGAGGCATGCGGAGAGGATTATCTTGATCCCCTACGAGTAGTGACAACCGTAGCTGTCTAGTTGAGTGATTGCAACTGAAGCTGCCTGGAAAGGGTTATTGAAACCCAATACGAGTCATTTTACAGCCGAAGCCGTCTGGAGAGGGTTGTTGAGACCCCCTATGGGTAGAAGCGACAAAGCTGGTCGGTGTTCCAAGAGTTATCGACTTCCTCACCTTCAAGAGTTTGAAGACGATATGAGGCCTGGTCGGTAACCTTTACCTTGAAAAGGACCTTCCCATGGCGAGTTGAGTTTGTGTAGTCCGCCGTATTCTGGATGCGACGAAGGACTAAGTCACCAACATTGAAGGAGCGTTCCTTAACGTTGCGGTCATGATAGCGGTGGATCCTCTCAAGATATCGAGTGGATTGAACAAGTGCGTTGTAGCGAGCTTCCTCGAGACTGTCGACATCTGTCTGTCTTGTTAATTCAGCTACGCCTTCTTCGTCTTGATCAGCGAGTCGGAGAACGCCACATGACATCGCAGCAAAGCGGCAGCCGTGGGCAGGAAGTAAGGTGGCGCCGGGGAGTAGTAGGCTAAGTCACTGAAGCCCCAGTGCATTGGGTAGTTCCTTGATCCACTTGCCGCCTTGGTATTTGCACATCGTCTGATCGCTTCTTGAGAGCATCGAGTATCATCCCATTGGCGCGTTCCACTTGGCCATTGGCACGTGGGTGAAATAAGACGTCTTGGACGTCGATTCCACTTGTTCTCACGGTACTCCCAGGCGGTGATTGTTGAAATTTGAACCCGGTGTGATGATGCGATTAGGAAACCATGGCGATGCGATTTCATCCAAGAAGTCGAGGACACGATCGACCTTGGGACTAATGTGAGCTTGACCTCAATCCACTTGGTAAACTTGTCGATAGCCACGAACTCGTTGAATCCTCTGGCGCATTTGGGAGAGGACCAATCATATCCACCCCGAAGCGAAGGCCAAGTTGGTGGTATCGTGATGAGCTTGTAGGCATGAACATGTTGTTGCTTGGCGAAGAATTGGCATCCTTGACATTTCTTGACTAGTTCTTCTACATCGCCAAGAGGCTGTAGGCGATGAAAGCATGTCGAACACTTTTCCCACCAAGGTGCGGAAGAAGCGTGATTCCCACAGATTCCTTTGTGCGTCTCCTCCAAGATTTCCTTGCCTTCTTCGCGAAACACATTTCATGAGTATATCGTAGCTTGCGCCTCACTTGTAGAGTTGATCTCCGACTAGAGCATAAACCTTGACACGGCGTGAGATGCGCTCGCCTTGTCTTCGAATCAAGCGATATTTAATGTAGTCGATGAAGGAGTTCCCGTCCACATCAATCATAAGCACTTCTCGATCGATTGAACAAGTAGTCGCAGGTACAGATGATTGCTCTGGAATTGATGGTTTGTGGAGTTCATGGACGAAGATTCCAGTTGGCACTTGAGCTCGTGTAGATCCCGGCCGACAAGACATCCGCAACAACATTGTTGTCGCGGACCACATGATGGAACTCGAGACCATGGAATTTGTTCTCAAGTTTGCGTACCTCCACGACGATGCGCATCCATATTCTCAGCATTACAATCCCATGAATCATTGACTTGATTGATGACCACCAAAGAATCACCATAGACAAGTAGTCGTGTAATGCCAAGAGAGGCGCAAGGCAAAGACCATGCAAGAGAGCTTCATATTCGACTTCATTGTTTGAGGCCTTCCAAAAGATCTCAAAAACATATTTGAGTTGCTCGCCCTTGGGAGAAATCAAGTACCCCGACACGACACCTTCCAACTTGAGGGAACCATCAAAGTACATGACCCAATGTTCCGGATGCTCAATTGGAATTGGGACTTGATTTTCCCGCCACTCAGCCATGAAATCAACCAGGGCTTGAGACTTGATGGCAGTGCGAGACTTGAACTCGAGCGATAGAGCACCAAGCTCTACAACCCATTTAGAAATCCTTCCTGTGGAATCCCGGTTGTGCAATATCTCGCCAAGCGGGTAGCTAGTAACCACGTAAATCTTGTATTCGTTGAAGTAGTGGCGTGAAGTAAATGTCGAGCGCATAGAGGAGCTTGAACCCAGGAGGGTAACGAGCCTTGGATTACGAGAGTACTTCATCGATAAGTAAGCAGCCTCGATGGGTAGCCATGGCCTTCTTCCTGCCGCTCCACAACAATAGCAGTACTGACGACATTAGTAGTCATAGCTATATAGAGCAAGAGCTCTTCATTGGGCAGAGGAGCTGTGAGGACTGGAGGCTTGGATAAGAACTCCTTGAGTGAGAAAGAGCTTGATCGCCTTGATTGTCCACGTAAACTTCTCTTGCCGCTTGAGTAACTTGAAGAAAGGTAGACCCCATTCTCCAAGTCGTGAGATGAAGCGATTGAGTGACGCCATGCAACCAAGAAGCTCGGACATCCTTGATAGTAGTGAGCTTGCATGTTGGAGATGGCGTAATCTTCTCGAGGTTTGCTTCGATGCCACGATGGTCGATGATGAACCAGTAGTTTTCGAAGATCGCCAAAAACACACTTATTGGGGTTGAGCTTCCATTGGTACTCGTGGCAAGCAAAAGTTTCCTCAAGATCCGTGATAAGCATGTCTGGATCCCTAGTCTTGACAATGATGTCATCCACGTATGCTTCCACATTCTTGTGAAGCTGCCTCTGGAAGCACGCTTGGATAGCCCTTTGATATGTAGCACCATCATTTTTCAACCCAAAGGACATTGTTGTGTAACAATAAGCACCAAACGGGGTTATAAACGCGGTCTTCTCTTGATCAGATTCCTTGATTGCAATTTGATAATAGCCAGAGTAGCAATCCAGGAAACAGAGTAGAGCACACCAGTAGAGTCAATGACTTGATCAATCCTCGAACCCGAAAGGATCCTTGGGGCAATGCTTGTTGAGATCGGTGTAGTACACATCCTCCAGTCATTAGAGTTCTTCTTTCTGACAAGCACAGGGTTAGCGAGCCACTGCGGGTGAAAAACTTCTCTGATGAAGCCAACCGCGAGTAGTTTAGCGAGCTCTTTCTTGATGGCAGCCCTGCGGTCATCAAAGCAAGGTGTTGTCTCTTGGGGGTAGCATTAGGATCGACGTTGAGTGAGTGCTCAATCAACCTCCTGGGCACACCTAGCATGTCAGATGGCTTCCACGCAAAGATATCACGGTTAGCTCGAAGGATGTTGATGAGCGCATCTTCCTATTTAGGATCAAGCCGCAATCGATCATGGTCGCGTCTTGCTCTCACCAGATCGAGGTCAATGGCTTTGAGCGGGCGTCACCGAGATGGTGCAGGCTTGTTGTTGTTGTTAGTCTTCTCGGGGAACCTCCACCGCTTGGAGCAAGCTTCTTAGCGCGGTGAAGACTTCCATCATTGCTTGGGTACTTGAGTAGTCAAGGCAAGTTCCACGGCCTGTGGTCGCAATCGTAGGGAGCGCTTGATCTCCTTGCAATGAAAGAACTCCTTTGGGGCTCGGCATCTTGAGAACCAAGTAGACATAGTGAGGGATTGCCATGAACTTAGCGAGGCCAAGACTGCTGGCGATGGCATGGTAAGAAGTCTCAAGTCGGCCGACCTCAAACTTGATGTACTCGTGCGGTAGTGATCCTTGGTCCCAAAGGTCACGGGTAGTACAACTGAACCCAAGGGAACAACTGCGTTACCCGGGATGATACCATAGAACGGTGAGTTGGTCTTGGTAAGCATATTGGTGATATCGAGGCCCATCTTCTTCAAAGTCTTAGCGAACAGGATGTTGAGTCCGCTGCCGCCATCAATGAGAACCTTGGTAAGTCTAGAGCTGCCACCACCTGGATCCGAGCGAGAGAGGATATCATCCTGGCTCAGAGAAACTAGTCCATTGATCCGCCCTTGAGAAGGTAATGGGGGTTTCAGACCACTTAAGATAAGTGGAAGCTGCTGGTTCGATGGACATAATCTCCCTGAGAGCTAGCTTCTGCATGCGTTTGGTTGGAATTCCACCAAATATGACATTGATGATTGGACGGGTTTTGGAACCCGGTGTCTTTGTCTGTGTTAGCCTTCTTCCCCTTGTGTTTGCGATAACACGAGTTTGGGTGCGATGGCTCAGGTGTGTTCTTCAACGCACGTCGAAGTTGGTAACACCGCTTTGTAGTATGATCACCCTCCGGGTGCCATGGGCATTTCTGCTTGGTCAATGTTGCCCAGTGAGGATCATCTTCAGGCTTGGCAGTAGTTTCCATGGCTGCATGTTCTCGGCTTCGCTTGTGATTGGGATTACTCGAGTAGTTATTCCTTGGCGGTTACCCTCGCTATTGCTTGCCACTGCCGCTTCCACCAGCATTGTTGTTGTTGTTGTTGTTGTTCTGGTTGTTGCGAAGATGATTGAATCAATTCCGAGCCTTGTCTTCCTCATCCGCCCAAAGGAGTGATCATCTCCTTAAGCTTGGTGATGTTGGCTGGGAGAGCACGACCAAAGTCTTGGAATAGCCTGTCATCATAGAAACCATACTGGAAGGTGTCTATGACTTCTTTTTCAGTGACATCAACAACAGTAGCCATTTTCTCAAAGAAGTGGTGCATGTACTCGCGAAGAGTCTCGCCTTGTTTTTGTTTGATCAGGGCAAGGTCCATCCTTGTGCCATGACGGCCCAAAGAACCCGCGAAGTCGATGGAGCCACGTTTGTGGTATCATCATTGCCTCGGCATTGGAGATGGATAGAGCATAACAAGCAACCAACGCCTTGGATCACGCTTGCCATCATACTTGGAGATGCCATAAGGCTTGAATTTCTCCGGAAGATATAGAGCTTGAAGTCGAGCGGAGAAAGCAGGAAAAGAATCAGAGTCATTATCCTTTTGCTTCTCACGTTCAGCACGTCTGGCGTTGATAGTTGTACGAGCATCGTAGCGAGAGTCTCCCGACTTGCTGTTGACACTACCATCGTCGCCTTTGGCCTTGTTGCTCGCTTCCAGACGTGTGCGATTAGGAGTGGGAGTAGTACGACGAGGACCCCACGCTGCCATGGTGACTAGAAGCACTGGTACTCTACCATAGCATAGTATAGGCTAGTTCCGACCGCAACCGGTGATCGCTCATCACGAGGCATAGCGACCGAGTAGATTGATCGCATTAATGGCTTCTTCTGGAGTACTATATTGACGAGTAGTCACCACATCCAAAGCCTCTTGAAGATTACGGGTAGGTAGAGCTTCCGTGAGTTCCTGATGAAGAGTTGCACGATCAGCATTGCGTTGGCGACGTGCAGCCTTGTCCTCCGCGGTTTCATCAGCAGGAGCATTAGCAGAGAGTTCATCATCAGACACATCATCCGGGTAACGATAATTGGAGCGGTGCCCTTGCGGAGTAGATGCATCAACGACGAACACTTCTCGATGCGATGAATAAGTACCGTCATCGAATGAGCTCGATATCGGTGTCATAATCAACAAGTTTGGCGCCTTCACGGAAAGGCAAGTTGTCGAGAGGCGATAAAAGCGCTCTTGATCATCCAATGTGAGATCGCGGGCACATGCTCGGGCGGTGGCGAATCTACCCTCAGGTGTCGATGTGATCACCAGTCCGTGAGCAGGGCCAGACAATTGTTGTATTTCAACAGAATCCGAACCGTAGTCGAACTCGAACTCAGAGGAATCCGAAGAGTAGTCAAGGTTGTCGTCCGAATCTGAAGAGTACTCGAGCACGATCTTCGGGCCAGGGCACATGAGGCGCTTCAATGCGGCTTGGTAAGCGGCACTGACATGGCGGTGACCGAAGAGGGTGGTGTTGAATGTTATCCGGTGAGTGCAAGTGAAGCTAATGAAAGCAACTCAGGCTGGATGGGAGGCGAAGTCGAGTTGTACTCGGACTCCAACTCGAGTTCTCTGAGCGGGTCAGAGATCGAAATTTCGCCGAAATTTTCGACGAGATTCTCCATCGAAGCTTACGTAAGCGTCGAGGACTTGAGCTTTGACACGGAGTTGGCGCTAGGAAGCGCAGAACGATCCGGCGCCATCAAGAACGCAAACCGGAGCCGAAAACGAAGGTGTCACCTTCTGGAAAGCGGCGATCGGTTTGATGGTGGCGAGAGCCATCGAGTTCGCGATGGATCAACGACGAGATCCCCTACGGCGCGCCATGTCGATGTTTTAGACACCGAGCCTCGACGGGGTACCAAGTAGTAGATTGTGCGTAGGGCTCGCCAAGATCGGGAACACGATGGTGAGACACGGGGCACACAATTAGAGCGAGTTCGCGCAATGTGCGTAATACCCTCACGTATCTTTGCGTGGCTCTGTATTGATTGCGTATGTTTTGAGAGGGTCTGCCTGCGCCTTATATGCCACGGGAGGCAGGGTTACAAGTCGGATTGGTATAAGGGTACTATTTGAGTAGGACCCGGAGTAGCCTATACAAGGTATGGAAAGCTATCCTAGTCTTAGTACAAGTCCTTGTCCGCCTTTGTCTTGCCTTGTGGCCCACTAGTCGAGTAGTCCAGGTGTACAGGAACTCATCTCCCGGGTATGGTCCACAATGTGTTGGTGGCCCCAGGGATGCCCGGTCGACACCCATCCTCTGAACGGCCATGGTTTGGTTATTGGGTTCATTGCTGATGCCGGAGCTCTTTGCACACTTCCGAATTTCTGACAATCCTGACACCCTTTGTAATATTTAAAGCAATCTTCTAGTATAGTCGGCCAGAAATACCCATTGTTCTTGATCATCCAGTTCATCTTGAAAGCTGATTGATGAGCTCCACATACTCCTTCATGAATCTCACCCATTAATATCTTTGCTTCTTCTTCACTCAAGCATTTGAGTAGAACTCCATCAAGCATTCGATAATATAGTTGATCATCTAGCAGCACGTATTTGAGAGCTTTGAGTTTAATACGACGATCTACCTTTTTTGAAGGATCCGAAAGATAATCGTTTATCTCTTTTCTCCAATCATTAGTTTCATATTCTGTGACTAAAATTGGCCGATATCCAGAAGCATTTTGGGCCAACCGATTAGCATCTTCGTTATGTGCTTTCCGAATATGCCATAATGTTGCCGTCCTAAATTCTTTGAGCAAATCCAAGCAAGCCTCATGATAAATTCTTAGGACATCATCTTTGCATTCATATTCTCCAGTTAGTTGTTTAATGACTAACAATGAATCACCAAAACTTCAAGCGCTTCAATTTCCATCCTCCCGAAGCAATGTAAGCCCTTTCAACAAAGCTATGTACTCCGCTTGATTATTGGTAGAAGTTTTCTCAATTGGCACAGAAAGCTCATATGATTGTCCTGTAGGAGAAATCAGAATACTACCAATTCTAGCTCCAGCACCGCATGATGATCCATCAAAGAATAATATCCAAGGAGCAATATCAACCTCATTTGACCCCAAATGTTGTGTGACAAAATCAGCCAGTACTTGTCCTTTGATCGCTCGTGCTGGCTCATATCTGAGATCAAATTCTGACAAAGCTAAAATCCACTTTCCAATGCGTCCCTTCAATATCGGCAAAGGTAACATATATTTGACCACATCATCTTTGCATATTCTTGTACATTAGATAGAAGGTAATTTCTTAACTTTGTGGAGAAATATAGACATAAGTATAACTTCTCAATTGGTGGATATCGAGTTTTGCATCTAAAAGCCTTCTGGTTAAGAAGTAGATTACCCTTTGTTTCCCTTCAAATTCTTGGACTAAGGCCGAACCAATAGCATCATCGGCAGTTGATAAGTATAATTTAAATGCCTTGCCGTGCTGAGGAGGAACCAACACAGGAGGAGACTTTAAATATTGCTTAATATAATCCAACGCTTTTGTTGTTCGTCCCCATGAACTCTTGATCCGCTTCAACTTCAACAGACGGGTGAACTATCGAATTCTTTCGGACAAATTAGATATGAATCTCCTGATAAAGTTGATCTTGCCGATAAGTGATTGCAATTCTTTCTTATTAGAGGAACCACCTTGTCGACATTATGTAATTGATTTTTCTCCAACTTCAATGCCCC